>JAUMJM010000098.1:0-17268 GCA_033558235.1 Neomorphus geoffroyi
CAGTATGGACCAGTTTGGGGTCAGGGCGCTCCCAGTATGGACTGGGGTGGGGGGAGGGCTCCCAGTATGGCCCAGTTTGGGGTCAGGGAGCTCCCAGTATGGACTGGGGTGGGGGGAGGGCTCCCAGTATGGACCAGTTTGGGGTCAGGGCGCTCCCAGTATGGACTGGGGTGGGGGGAGGGCTCCCAGTATGGCCCAGTTTGGGGTCAGGGAGCTCCCAGTATGGCCCAGTTTGGGCTCTGGAGCTCCCAGTATGGACTGGGGAGTGGGGGGGGGAGGGCTCCCAGTATGGACCAGTTTGGGTACCCGAGCTCCCAGTACGGACTGGGAAAGACTGGGAGGGGGGGGTATGGATGCCCCCCAGTCCCTCCCAGTCTCTCCCAGTCCCTCCCAGTAACCCCTCCCCCCTCTCTCCCCAGCCCCCCCCCCCCCAGGAGAGCCCGGAGCGGCCCCGCCCCCCGCCGGCCCCGCCCCCAATAAAGCTGCAACTGGGAGCACTGGGATGTACTGGTTCTTTACTGGGAAGGGGGGGGGGGGGCTCCCAGTATGGACCAGTATGGGGGGGGGGGCGGGGCTGGGAAGGGCCCAGTGTGGGGAGGGGAGTCCCAGTATGGGCTGGAGGCTCCCAGTATGGACCAGTATGGGGTCAGGGAGCTCCCAGTATGGACCAGTTTGGGGTCAGGGGCTCCCAGTATGGACTGGGGGGGGCGGGGGGAGGGCTCCCAGTAACTCCCAGTTTGGGCTCAGGGAGCTCCCAGTATGGACGGCTGGGGGGGGGCTCCCAGTATGGCCCAGTTTGGGCTGACGGAACTCCCAGTATGGCCCAGTTTGGACTCAGGGAGCTCCCAGTAACTCCCAGTTTGGGCTCAGGGGCTCCCAGTATGAACCAGTTTGGTCTCAGGGAGCTCCCAGTATGAACCAGTTTGGGGTCAGAGCGCTCCCAGTATGAACTGGAGTGGGGGAGGGCTCCCAGTATGGCCCAGTTTGGGGTCAGGGCGCTCCCAGTATGGACTGGGGTAGGGGGAAGGCTCCCAGTATGAACCAGTTTGGGGTCAGGGGCTCCCAGTATGGACTGGGGTGGGGGAAGGCTCCCAGTAAGGCCCAGTTTGGGGTCAGGGCGCTCCCAGTATGAACTGGAGTGGGGGAGGGCTCCCAGTATGACCCAGTTTGGGGTCAGGGCGCTCCCAGTAAGGCCCAGTTTGGGCCCAGGGAGCTCCCAGTATGAACAACCACTTTGGGCTGCGGGCGGGCAATAGGACCCAGGGAGCTCCCGGAGCGCTCGGCCCCGCCCCCTCCCGCCGTGTGACGTCATCGCGGCGACCGCTGACGTCATCGGAGGCGCCGGAAGTGGCGGCGGAGCCACCGGTAGGGCCTGGGCTCCCAGTATGAACCAGTTTGGGGGGAGGGGCTCCCAGTAAGGCCCAGTTTGGGGGGGGGGGGGCTCCCAGTAAGGCCCAGTTTGGGAGGGGGCTCCCAGTAAGGCCCAGTTTGGGGGAGGGGGGTCCCAGTAAGGCCCAGTTTGGGGGGGAGGGGTCCCAGTAAGGCCCAGTTTGGAGTGGGGGGCTCCCAGTATGAACCAGTTTGGGCCCAGGGGCTCCCAGTATGAACCAGTTTGGGGGAGGGGGGGTCCCAGTAAGGCCCAGTTTGGGGGGGAGGGGTCCCAGTAAGGCCCAGTTTGGGGGAGAGGGTCCCAGTAAGGCCCAGTTTGGGGGGGGCTCCCAGTATGAACCAGTTTGGGGGGGGGGGTCCCAGTAAGGCCCAGTTTGGGGGGGAGGGGTCCCAGTAAGGCCCAGTTTGGGGGGGGTGTGCTCCCAGTAAGGCCCAGTCTGGGGGGGGGGGGCTCCCAGTAAGGCCCAGTTTGGGGGGGGGCTCCCAGTATGAACCAGTCTGGGGGGGAGGGGTCCCAGTAAGGCCCAGTTTGGGGGGGAGGGGTCCCAGTATGGCCCAGTTTGGAGTGGGGGGCTCCCAGTAAGGCCCAGTTTGGGGGGGCCAGGGCTCCCAGTCCCTCCCAGTCCGTCCCAGTCCATCCCAGTCCGTCCCAGTGTGTCCCAGTCTGGGCTGGGGGTGCTCCCAGTCCGTCCCAGTCCGTCCCAGTCCGTCCCAGTCCATCCCAGTGTGTCCCAGTCTGGGCTGGGGGTGCTCCCAGTCCGTCCCAGTCCGTCCCAGTGTGTCCCAGTCTGGGCTGGGGGTGCTCCCAGTCCATCCCAGTCCGTCCCAGTCCATCCCAGTGTGTCCCAGTCTGGGCTGGGGGTGCTCCCAGTCCGTCCCAGTCCATCCCAGTCCATCCCAGTCCGTCCCAGTGTGTCCCAGTCTGGGCTGGGGGTGCTCCCAGTCCGTCCCAGTCCATCCCAGTGTGTCCCAGTCTGGGCTGGGGGTGCTCCCAGTCCGTCCCAGTCCGTCCCAGTCCATCCCAGTCCGTCCCAGTGTGTCCCAGTCTGGGCTGGCGGTGCTCCCAGTCCGTCCCAGTCCGTCCCAGTCCATCCCAGTCTGTCCCAGTTTGGGCTGGGGGTGCTCCCAGTTCCATCCCAGTGTGTCCCAGTCTGGGCTGGGGGTGCTCCCAGTCCGTCCCAGTCCATCCCAGTCCATCCCAGTGTGTCCCAGTCTGGGCTGGTGGGGTTCCCAGTCCATCCCAGTCCATCCCAGTCCGTCCCAGTCTGTCCCAGTTTGGGCTGGGGGTGCTCTCAGTCCGTCCCAGTCCATCCCAGTCCGTCCCAGTGTGTCCCAGTCTGGGCTGGGGGTGCTCCCAGTCCATCCCAGTCCGTCCCAGTGTGTCCCAGTCTGGGCTGGGAGTGCTCCCAGTCCATCCCAGTCCGTCCCAGTGTGTCCCAGTCTGGGCTGGGGGTGCTCCCAGTCCGTCCCAGTCCGTCCCAGTCCATCCCAGTCCGTCCCAGTGTGTCCCAGTCTGGGCTGGCGGTGCTCCCAGTCCGTCCCAGTCCGTCCCAGTCCGTCCCAGTGTGTCCCAGTCTGGGCTGGGGGTGCTCCCAGTCCATCCCAGTGTGTCCCAGTCTGGGCTGGGGGTGCTCCCAGTCCATCCCAGTCCATCCCAGTCCGTCCCAGTGTGTCCCAGTCTGGGCTGGGGGTGCTCCCAGTCCATCCCAGTCCGTCCCAGTGTGTCCCAGTCTGGGCTGGGGGTGCTCCCAGTCCATCCCAGTCCGTCCCAGTGTGTCCCAGTCTGGGCTGGGGGGTTCCCAGTCGATCCCAGTCCGTCCCAGTCCATCCCAGTGTGTCCCAGTCTGGGCTGGGGGTGCTCCCAGTCCGTCCCAGTCCATCCCAGTCCATCCCCAGTGTGTCCCAGTCTGGGCTGGGGGGTTCCCAGTCCATCCCAGTGTGTCCCAGTCTGGGCTGGGGGTGCTCCCAGTCCGTCCCAGTCCATCCCAGTCCGTCCCAGTGTGTCCCAGTCTGGGCTGAGGGGTTCCCAGTCCATCCCAGTCGATCCCAGTCCGTCCCAGTCCATCCCAGTGTGTCCCAGTCTGGGCTGGGAGTGCTCCCAGTCCATCCCAGTCCGTCCCAGTGTGTCCCAGTCTGGGCTGGGGGTGCTCCCAGTCCATCCCAGTCCATCCCAGTCCGTCCCAGTGTGTCCCAGTCTGGGCTGGGGGTGCTCCCAGTCCGTCCCAGTCCGTCCCAGTCCATCCCAGTCCGTCCCAGTGTGTCCCAGTCTGGGCTGGGGGTGCTCTCAGTCCGTCCCAGTCCATCCCAGTCCGTCCCAGTGTGTCCCAGTCTGGGCTGGGGGTGCTCCCAGTCCATCCCAGTCCGTCCCAGTGTGTCCCAGTCTGGACTGGGGGTTCTCCCAGTCCATCCCAGTCCGTCCCAGTGTGTCCCAGTCTGGGCTGGGGGGTTCCCAGTCGATCCCAGTCCGTCCCAGTCCATCCCAGTGTGTCCCAGTCTGGGCTGGGAGTGCTCCCAGTCCATCCCAGTCCGTCCCAGTGTGTCCCAGTCTGGGCTGGGGGGTTCCCAGTCGATCCCAGTCCATCCCAGTCCGTCCCAGTGTGTCCCAGTCTGGGCTGGGGGTGCTCCCAGTCCGTCCCAGTCCGTCCCAGTCCATCCCAGTCCGTCCCAGTGTGTCCCAGTCTGGGCTGGCGGTGCTCCCAGTCCGTCCCAGTCCGTCCCAGTCCATCCCAGTGTGTCCCAGTCTGGGCTGGGGGTGCTCCCAGTCCATCCCAGTGTGTCCCAGTCTGGGCTGGGGGTGCTCCCAGTCCATCCCAGTCCGTCCCAGTGTGTCCCAGTCTGGACTGGGGGTTCTCCCAGTCCATCCCAGTCCGTCCCAGTGTGTCCCAGTCTGGGCTGGGGGGTTCCCAGTCGATCCCAGTCCGTCCCAGTCCATCCCAGTGTGTCCCAGTCTGGGCTGGGGGTGCTCCCAGTCCGTCCCAGTCCATCCCAGTCCATCCCAGTGTGTCCCAGTCTGGGCTGGGGGGTTCCCAGTCCATCCCAGTGTGTCCCAGTCTGGACTGGGGGTGCTCCCAGTCCGTCCCAGTCCATCCCAGTCCGTCCCAGTCCGTCCCAGTGTGTCCCAGTCTGGGCTGGGGGTGCTCCCAGTCCGTCCCAGTCCATCCCAGTCCGTCCCAGTGTGTCCCAGTCTGGGCTGGGGGTGCTCCCAGTCCGTCCCAGTCCATCCCAGTCCATCCCAGTGTGTCCCAGTCTGGGCTGGGGGGTTCCCAGTCCATCCCAGTGTGTCCCAGTCTGGGCTGGGGGTGCTCCCAGTCCGTCCCAGTCCATCCCAGTCCATCCCAGTGTGTCCCAGTCTGGGCTGGGGGGTTCCCAGTCCATCCCAGTGTGTCCCAGTCTGGGCTGGGGGTGCTCCCAGTCCGTCCCAGTCCGTCCCAGTCCATCCCAGTCCGTCCCAGTGTGTCCCAGTCTGGGCTGGTGGTGCTCCCAGTCCGTCCCAGTCCATCCCAGTCCATCCCAGTCTGGGCTGGGGGTGCTCCCAGTCCGTCCCAGTCCGTCCCAGTCCATCCCAGTCTGTCCCAGTTTGGGCTGGGGGTGCTCCCAGTCCATCCCAGTCCATCCCAGTCCATCCCAGTCCGTCCCAGTGTGTCCCAGTCTGGGCTGGGGGTGCTCCCAGTCCGTCCCAGTCCATCCCAGTCCATCCCAGTGTGTCCCAGTCTGGGCTGGTGGGGTTCCCAGTCCGTCCCAGTCCATCCCAGTCCGTCCCAGTGTGTCCCAGTCTGGGCTGGGGGTGCTCCCAGTCCGTCCCAGTCCATCCCAGTCCGTCCCAGTGTGTCCCAGTCTGGGCTGGGGGTGCTCCCAGTCCGTCCCAGTCCATCCCAGTGTGTCCCAGTCTGGGCTGGGGGTGCTCCCAGTCCATCCCAGTGTGTCCCAGTCTGGGCTGGGGGTGCTCTCAGTCCGTCCCAGTCCATCCCAGTCCGTCCCAGTGTGTCCCAGTCTGGGCTGGGGGTGCTCCCAGTCCATCCCAGTCCGTCCCAGTGTGTCCCAGTCTGGACTGGGGGTTCTCCCAGTCCATCCCAGTCCGTCCCAGTGTGTCCCAGTCTGGGCTGGGGGGTTCCCAGTCGATCCCAGTCCGTCCCAGTCCATCCCAGTGTGTCCCAGTCTGGGCTGGGGGTGCTCCCAGTCCGTCCCAGTCCATCCCAGTCCGTCCAGTGTGTCCCAGTCTGGGCTGGGGGGTTCCCAGTCCATCCCAGTGTGTCCCAGTCTGGGCTGGGGGTGCTCCCAGTCCGTCCCAGTCCATCCCAGTCCATCCCAGTGTGTCCCAGTCTGGGCTGAGGGGTTCCCAGTCCATCCCAGTGTGTCCCAGTCTGGGCTGGGGGTGCTCCCAGTCCGTCCCAGTCCATCCCCAGTCCGTCCCAGTCCGCAGGTGAGGATGACGAGCGACCTGGACATCTTTGTGGGGAACACGACGCTCATCGACGAGGAGGTGCTGCAGCTCTGGCTCGACGGGCACTCAGGTACCGAGCCACGCCCCCCCGCTGGCCACACCCCCTCCGCTGGCCACGCCCCCTCCTGCTGGACACGCCCCCTCTGCTGGCCACGCCCCCCAGATGGCCCCTTCCCCCCCCGCTGGCCACACCCCCCTGGTGACCCCATCTCCCCTGGTGGCCCCGGATCCCACATCCCCTGCTGGCCACGCCCCCCCCCGCTGGCCACGCCCCCTCCTGTGACCACGCCCCTTGGCGGCCCCGCCCCAGCTGCTGGCCACGCCCCCAGATGGCCCCGCCCCCCCTCTGGCCACACCCCCCTGGTGACCCCATCTCCCCTGGTGGCCCCAGATCCCACATCCCCTGCTGGCCACGCCCCCCCCCGCTGGCCACGCCCCCTCCTGTGGCCACGCCCCCTCCTTTGGCCCCGCCCCCTCTGCTGTACCCGCCCCATCTTCTGGCCACGCCCCCCGCTGGCCACACCCCCCTGGTGACCCCATGCCCTGGTGGCCCCATATCCCACCTCCCCTGGTGGCCACGCCCCCTCCTCTAGCCACGCCCCCTCCGCTGGCCACACCCCCCCCGCTGGCCACGCCCCCCCAGATGGCCCCTCCCCCCCCCCCCCGCTGGCCACACCCCCCGGTGACCCCATCTCCCCTGGTGGCCCCAGATCCCACACCCCCTGCTGGCCACGCCCCCTCCTGGGGCCCCGCCCCCCGCTGGCCCCGCCCCCTCGTTTGTCCACGCCCCCTCCGCTGGCCACGCCTCCTGGTGGCCCCACCCCCTGGTTGTCACGCCCCCAGCCACGCCCCCTACTTGCCACGCCCCCTGCTGGCCCCGCCCCCTCCTGTGGCCACGCCCCTTGATGACTACACCCCCCCCGATAGCCACGCCCCCTGCTGGTCCTGCTGTCAGATGGCCACGCCCCCTTCTGTGGCCACACCCCCTCGTGGCCGCTCCCCCATGTCCCCTAGAGGGAGGGCACTGGGTGGCACTGGGAGCACTGGGAGGCACTGGGAGCACTGGGAGGGCACTGGGAGCACTGGGAGTCACTGGGAGGGCACTGGGAGCACTGGGTGGCACCAGGTGGCACTGGTTTGCACTGGGAGCACTGGGTGGCACCGGGTGGCACTGGGTGGCACTGGGAGGCACTGGGAGCACTGGGAGCACTGGGAGGCACCGGGTGGCACTGAGAGGCACTGGGAGCACTGGGTGGCACTGGGAGGGCACTGGGAGCACTGGGAGGCACCGGGTGGCACCGGGTGGCATTGGTAGCACTGGGTGGCACCGGGTGGCACCGGGTGGCACTGGGTGGCACTGGGAGGCACTGGGAGCACTGGGAGGCACTGGGTGGCACCGGGTGGCACCGTGTGGCACTGGAAGGCACTGGGAGCACTGGGAGCACTGGGAGGGCACTGGTGTGACCGGTGCCCGCGTTGTGCCCGCAGTGGCCGAGGCGGTGGCGCAGCGGTGCCAGGGCGGGGGTTGGTTTGGGGTGCCCTGGGTGGCACTGGGTGGCACCGGGTGGCACTGGGAGGCACTGGGAGCACTGGGAGGCACTGGGATGCCCCTGGTGTGACCGGTGCCCACCCTGTGCCCGCAGTGGCCGAGGCAGTGGCGCAGCGGTGCCAGGGCGGGGGTTGGTTTGGGGTGCCCTGGGCGGGCACTGGGTGGCACAGGGTGGCACTGGGTGGCACTGGGAGCACTGGGAGCACTGGGAGGCACTGGGTGGCACTGGGTGGCACTGGGAGGCACTGGGAGGCACTGGGCGGCACCGGGAGGGCACTGGGAGCACTGGGAGGCACTGGGTGGCACCGGGTGGCACTGGGAGCACTGGGAGGCACTGGGTGGCACTGGGTGGCACTGAGAGGCACTGGGTGGCACCGGGTGGCACCGGGTGGCACTGGGAGGCACTGGGAGGCACTGGGAGCACTGGGTGGCACCGGGTGGCACCGGGTGGCACTGGGTGGCACTGGGAGGCACTGGGTGGCACCCGGTGGCACTGGTTTGCACTGGGAGCACTGGGTGGCACCGGGTGGCACCGGGTGGCACTGGGAGGCACTGGGAGGCACCGGGTGGCACTGGGAGGCACTGGGAGCACTGGGAGGCACTGGGTGGCACCGGGTGGCACCGGGTGGCACTGGGTGGCACTGAGAGGCATTGGGTGGCACTGGGTGGCACCGGGTGGCACTGGGAGGCACTGGGAGCACTGGGAGGCACTGGTTTGCACTGGGAGCACTGGGAGCACTGGGAGGCACTGGGAGGCACTGGGAGCACTGGGAGGCACTGGGATGCCCCTGGTGTGACCGGTGCCCGCGTTGTGCCCGCAGTGGCCGAGGCGGTGGCGCAGCGGTGCCAGGGCGGGGGTTGGTTTGGGGTGCCCTGGGTGGCACTGGGTGGCACCGGGTGGCACTGGGAGGCACTGGGAGCACTGGGAGGCACTGGGAGGCACTGGGAGCACTGGGATGCACTGGGAGGCCCCTGGTGTGACCGGTGCCCGCGTTGTGCCCGCAGTGGCCGAGGCGGTGGCGCGGCGGTGCCAGGGCGGGCTCCTGGAGCGGGCGGGTGCCACCCTGGGGGTGCTGCAGAGCGACACCCGCGACCACTATAGAACCTTCCAGATGCTGGAGAGGCTCCTCCACGCCCCCCCCCGCCTCCTCCAGCAGCTCCTCTTCCAGATCCCCCCCTCCCGGCAGGACATGCTGGTCCAGCGGTGGGTACTGGGAGGCACTGGGAGGCACTGGGAGGGCACTGGGAGAAACTGGGAGGGCACTGGGAGGGCACTGGGAGGGACTGGGAGGGACTGGGAGGGGTTAAAGAAGGAGTAGATAGGGTTAAATAGGCACTGGGAGGGCACTGGGAGGCACTGGGAGGGCACTGGGAGGGACTGGGGGGGACTGGGAGGCACTGGGAGGGGACTGGGTGGGACTGGGAGGGACTGGGAGGGGTTAAAGAAGGAGTAGAAAGGGTTAAAGAGGCACTGGGAGGGCACTGGGATGGACTGGGAGGGGACTGGGGCGTACTGGGAGGGACTGGGGGGGACTGGGAGGCACTGGGAGGGGACTGGGTGGGACTGGGAAGGACTGGGAGGGACTGGGAGGGGTTAAAGAAGGAGTAGATAGGGTTAAATAGGCACTGGGAGGGCACTGGGAGGCACTGGGAGGGCACTGGGAGGGACTGGGGGGGACTGGGAGGCACTGGGAGGGGACTGGGTGGGACTGGGAGGGACTGGGAGGGGTTAAAGAAGGAGTAGAAAGGGTTAAAGAGGCACTGGGAGGGCACTGGGAGGGACTGGGAGGGTACTGGGAGGGGACTGGGGCGTACTGGGAGGGACTGGGGGGGACTGGGAGGCACTGGGAGGGGACTGGGTGGGACTGGGAGGCACTGGGAGGCACTGGGAGGCACTGGGAGGGGTTAAAGAAGGAGTAGAAAGGGTTAAAGAGGCACTGGGAGGGGACTGGGAGGGCACTGGGAGGCACTGGGAGGGCACTGGGAGGGACTGGGGGGGACTGGGAGGCACTGGGAGGGGACTGGGTGGGACTGGGAGGGACTGGGAGGGGTTAAAGAAGGAGTAGAAAGGGTTAAAGAGGCACTGGGAGGGCACTGGGAGGGACTGGGAGGGTACTGGGAGGGGACTGGGGCGTACTGGGAGGGACTGGGGGGGACTGGGAGGCACTGGGAGGGGACTGGGTGGGACTGGGAAGGACTGGGAGGGACTGGGAGGGGTTAAAGAAGGAGTAGAAAGGGTTAAAGAGGCACTGGGAGGGCACTGGGAGGGACTGGGAGGGTACTGGGAGGGACTGGGAGGGTACTGGGAGGGCATTGGGAGGGCACTGGGAGGGACTGGGAGGGGACTGGGTGGGACTGGGAGGCACTGGGAGGGACTGGGAGGCACTGGGAGGGACTGGGAGAGGACTGGGAGGGTACTGGGAGGGACTGGGAGGGGACTGGGAGGGGACTGGGAGACACTGGGAGGGACTGGGAGGGGTGAAAGAAGGAGTAGAAAGGGTTAAAGAAGCACTGGGAGGGCACTGGGAGGGACTGGGAGGGGACTGAGAGGGACTGGGAGGCACTGGGAGGGGACTGGGAGGGCACTGGGAGGGACTGGGAGGGACTGGGAGGGGCTAAAGAAGGAGTAGAAAGGGTTAAATAGGCACTGGGAGGGCACTGGGAGGGACTGGGAGGGCACTGGGAGGCACTGGGAGGGACTGGGAGGGACTGGGAGGGGTTAAAGAAGGAGTAGAAAGGGTTAAAGAGGCACTGGGAGGGCACTGGGAGGGACTGGGAGGGACTGGGAGGGTACTGGGAGGCACTGGGAGGGGACTGGGTGGGACTGGGAGGGACTGGGAGGGGTTAAAGAAGGAGTAGAAAGGGTTAAATAGGCACTGGGAGGGCACTGGGAGGGACTGGGAGGGCACTGGGAGGCACTGGGAGGCACTGGGAGTGACTGGGAGAGAACTGGGAGGGACTGGGAGAGAACTGGGAGGCACTGGGAGGGACTGGGAGTGACTGGGAGAGAACTGGGAGGCACTGGGTGGGACTGGGAGGGACTGGGAGCACTGGGAGGCACTGGCAGCACTGGGAGCACTGGGAGCACTGGGAGGGCACTGGGAGCACTGGGGGGCACTGGGAGGGACTGGGAGGCACTGGGAGCACTGGGGGCACTGGGAGGGACTGGGAGGCACTGGGAGGCACTGGGAGCACTGGGAGCACTGGGAGGGACTGGGAGCCACTGGGAGCACTGGGAGGGCACTGGGAGGCACTGGGAGCACTGGGTGACACTGGGGGCACTGGGAGGCACTGGGAGGCACTGGGAGCACTGGGAGGCACTGGGAGCACTGGGAGCACTGGGAGCACTGGGAGCACTGGGTGACACTGGGAGGGCACTGGGAGGCACTGGGAGCACTGGGAGGCACTGGGAGCACTGGGGGCACTGGGAGGGACTGGGAGGCACTGGGAGCACTGGGAGCACTGGGAGGGACTGGGAGCCACTGGGAGCACTGGGAGGGCACTGGGAGGCACTGGGAGCACTGGGGGCACTGGGAGGCACTGGGAGCACTGGGAGGCACTGGGAGCACTGGGAGCACTGGGAGCACTGGGTGACACTGGGAGGGCACTGGGAGGCACTGGGAGCACTGGGTGACACTGGGAGGGCACTGGGAGCACTGGGAGCACTGGGAGCACTGGGAGGCACTGGGTGACACTGGGAGGGCACTGGGTGACACTGGGGGCACTGGGAGCACTGGGAGCACTGGGAGCACTGGGAGGGCACTGGGAGGCACTGGGTGACACTGGGGGCACTGGGGGCACTGGGAGGCACTGGGAGCACTGGGAGCACTGGGTGACACTGGGAGGGCACTGGGAGCACTGGGAGCACTGGGAGCACTGGGAGCACTGGGAGGGACTGGGAGGCACTGGGTGACACTGGGGGCACTGGGAGCACTGGGAGCACTGGGAGGCACTGGGAGCACTGGGAGCCTCCCCCCCCCCCCCCGCCCCCAGGAACCCCTTAAGGAGCCCTTGGCGCGGGAGGCGACGGGGGAGCTCGGGGCTGGGTTTGGGGGCGGATTTTGGGGTCCCCCCCCCTCAGTTTTGGGGTCCCCCCTGGATTTTGGGGACCCCCCTGGATCTTGGGGACCCCCCCCTGATTTTGGGACCCCCCCAGATTTTGGGGGACCCCCCCAGGAACCCCTTAAGGAGCCCTTGGAGCCGGGGGCGACGGGGGAGCTCGGGGCTGGGTTTGGGGGGGTTTGGGGGCGGATTTTGGGGTCCCCCCCCTTCAGTTTTGGGGTCCCCCCTGGATTTTGGGGACCCCCCTGGATCTTGGGGACCCCCCCCTGATTTTGGGACCCCCCCAGATTTTGGGGGACCCCCCCAGGAACCCCTTAAGGAGCCCTTGGAGCCGGGGGCGACGGGGGAGCTCGGGGCTGGGTTTGGGGGGGACTGGGGGTGGATTTTGGGGTCCCCCCCCCTCAGTTTTGGGGTCCCCCCCGGATTTTGGAGACCCCCCCGGATCTTGGGGACCCCCCCGGATCTTGGGGTCCCCTCTGACTTTTGGGGTCCCCCCCAGATTTTGGGGACCCCCCCGATTTTTGGGGACCCCCCCCCAGATTTGGTGCCTTCAGGGTGGTCTTTGAGTGGGGGCACTGGGGAGCTCGGGGTGGCTTTGAGGGGGTTTGGGGGCGGATTTTGGGGTCCCCCCCTCAGTTTTGGGGTCCCCCCTGGATTTTGGGGACCCCCCTGGATCTTGGGGACCCCCCGGATCTTGGGGTCCCCCCCAGATTTTGGGGGACCCCCCCAGGAACCCCTTAAGGAGCCCTTGGAGCCGGGGGCGACGGGGGAGCTCGGGGCTGGGTTTGGGGGGGACTGGGGGTGGATTTTGGGGTCCCCCCCCTCAGTTTTGGGGTCCCCCTGGATTTTGGGGACCCCCCTGGATCTTGGGGACCCCCCCCTGATTTTGGGACCCCCCCAGATTTTGGGGGACCCCCCCAGGAACCCCTTAAGGAGCCCTTGGCGCAGGAGGTGACGGGGGAGCTCGGGACTGGGTTTGAGGGGGTTTGGGGTCCCCCCCCTCAGTTTTGGGGTCCCCCCCCTCAATTTTGGGGACCCCCCTGGATCTTGGGGACCCCCCCCTGATTTTGGGACCCCCCCAGATTTTGGGGGACCCCCCCAGGAACCCCTTAAGGAGCCCTTGGAGCCGGGGGCGACGGGGGAGCTCGGGGCTGGGTTTGAGGGGGTTTGGGGGCGGATTTTGGGGTCCCCCCCCTTCAGTTTTGGGGTCCCCCCTGGATTTTGGGGACCCCCCTGGATCTTGGGGACCCCCCCCTGATTTTGGGACCCCCCCAGATTTTGGGGGACCCCCCCAGGAACCCCTTAAGGAGCCCTTGGAGCCGGGGGCGACGGGGGAGCTCGGGGCTGGGTTTGAGGGGGTTTGGGGGCGGATTTTGGGGTCCCCCCCCTTCAGTTTTGGGGTCCCCCCTGGATTTTGGGGTCCCCCCCTGATTTTGGGGTCCCCCCCCCCCCAGGTATTACGCCTTCGACGAGGCCTTTGCCCGGGAGCTGCTGGGGAAGAAGCTCTCCAAGGGCACCAAGAAGGACCTGGACGAGATCGGGGCCCGCGTGGGGCGTCAGCGTCAAGAGCTGCCGGAGGCAGGTGGGGACCGGGGGGGGGGCACCCCAAAAATGGGGGGGGGCACCCCAAAACCGGGGGGGGCACCCCAAAACCGGGGGGGCACCCCAAAAATGGGGGGGCACCCCAAAAATGGGGGGGCCCCGAAAATGGGGGGGACCCCGAAAATGGGGGGGGACCCCAAAACCGGGGGGGACCCCAAAACCGGGGGGGACCCCGAAAATGGGGGGGACACCCAAAACCGGGGGGGCCACAAAAATGGGGGGGACCCCAAAACTGGGGGGGGAGCCCGAAAATGGGGGGGCACCGAAACTGGGGGGGGGCCTCGAAAATGGGGGGGGACCCCGAAACTGGAAGGACCCCAAAACTGGGGGGGGACCCAAAAATGGGGGGGACCCCGAAAATGGGGGGGGGCCCAAAACTGGGGGGGGACCCCGAAAATGGAGGGAGCCCGAAAATGGGGGGGGAGCCCAAAAATGGGGGGGGACCCCAAAAATGGGGGGGGGGGCCTGAAACTGGGGGGACCCCAAAACTGGGGGGGGGCCTCGAAAATGGGGGGGACCCCAAAAATGGGGGGGGACCCCGAAAATGGGGGGGCACCGAAAATGGGGGGGGACCCCGAAACTGGGGGGGGGCCTCGAAAATGGGGGGGGAGCCCGAAAATGGGGGGGACCCCGAAAATGGAGGGAGCCCGAAAATGGGGGGGACCGCGAAAATGGGGGGGGGACCCCGAAAATGGAGGGAGCCCGAAAATGGGGGGGACCCCAAAAATGGGGGGGGGCACCCCAAAACTGGGGGAGGGGAGCCCGAAAATGGGGGGGACCCCAAAACTGGGGGGGAGCCCGAAAATGGGGGGGACCCCGAAAATGGGGGGGACACCCCTAAACCGGGGGGGCCACAAAAATGGGGGGGGACCCCGAAACTGGGGGGGAGCCCGAAACTGGGGGGGCACCGAAAATGGGGGGGACCCCGAAAATGGGGGGGCCACAAAAATGGGGGGGGACCCCGAAACTGGGGGGGACCCCAAAAATGGGGGGGCCACAAAAATGGGGGGGGACCCCGAAACTGGGGGGGACCCCAAAAATGGGGGGGACCCCAAAACTGGGGGGCACCCCAAAAATGGGGGGGCCACAAAAATGGGGGGGGACCCCGAAACTGGGGGGGAGCCCGAAAATGGGGGGAACCCCAAAAATGGGGGGGGAGCCCGAAAATGGGGGGGGAGCCCGAAAATGGGGGGGACCCCGAAAATGGGGGGGGGACCCAAAAAAAGGGGGGGACCCCGAAAATGGGGGGACCACAAAAATGGGGGGAACCCCGAAACTGGGGGGGGCCCCAAAACTGGGGGGGACCCCAAAACCGGGGGGGGGCACCCCAAAACTGGGGGGGACCCCAAAAATGGGGGGGCACCCCAAAACTGGGCGGGACCCCGAAAATGGGGGGGACCCCAAAACCGGGGGGGCCACAAAAATGGGGGGGACCCCAAAAATGGGGGGGCCACAAAAATGGGGGGGGACCCCGAAACTGGGGGGGGACCCCGAAAATGGGGGGGAGCCCGAAAATGGGGGGGAGCCCGAAAATGGGGGGGGCCCAAAAATGGGGGGGGGACCCCGAAAATGGGGGGGGACCCAAAAAAAGGGGGGGGACCCCGAAAATGGGGGGACCACAAAAATGGGGGGAACCCCGAAACTGGGGGGGGCCCCAAAACTGGGGGGGACCCCAAAACCGGGGGGGGGCACCCCAAAACTGGGGGGGACCCCGAAAATGGGGGGGACCCCAAAACCGGGGGGGCCACAAAAATGGGGGGGACCCCAAAAATGGGGGGGGACCCCGAAACTGGGGGGGGACCCCGAAAATGGGGGGGACCCCAAAAATGGGGGGGAGCCCAAAAATGGGGGGGACCCCAAAACTGGGGGGGGGACCCCGAAAATGGGGGGGAGCCCAAAAATGGGGGGGACCCCAAAAATGGGGGGGGACCCCGAAAATGGAGGGAGCCCGAAAATGGGGGGACCCCAAAAATGGGGGGGACCCCGAAACTGGGGGGGGACCCGAAACTGGGGGGGAGCCCGAAACTGGGGGGGCACCGAAAATGGGGGGGACCCCGAAAATGGGGGGGGACCCCAAAACTGGGGGGGACCCCGAAAATGGGGGGGAGCCCGAAAATGGGGGGGACACCCCAAAAATGGGGGGGACCCCAAAAATGGAGGGGACCCCAAAACCGGGGGGGCCACAAAAATGGGGGGAACCCCAAAAATGGGGGGGGACCCCGAAACTGGGGGGGAGCCCGAAAATGGGGGGGACCCCGAAAATGGGGGGGACCCCAAAATATGGGGGGGACCCGAAAATGGGGGGGATCCCGAAACTGAGGGGGACCCCGAAAATGGAGGGAGCCCGAAAATGGGGGGGGACCCCAAAAATAGGGGGGGGCACCCCAAAACCTGGGGGGGATCCCCAAAATGGGGCAAACCCCAAAACTGGGGGGGGCCCCCTAAAATGGGGGGGGGCACCACAAAAACGGGGTTTGGGGTGGGGGTCTCAGTTTTGGGGTGCGGGGGGGGTCAGTTTGGGGGTGCGGGGGGGTCAGTTTTGGGGTGCGGGGGGGTCTCAGTTTTGGGGTGCGGGGGGGGTCAGTTTGGGGGTGCAGGGGGGGTCAGTTTGGGGGTGCGGGGGTCTCAGTTTGGGGGTGCGGGGGGGTCAGTTTGGGGGTGCAGGGGGGGTCAGTTTTGGGGTGCGGGGGGATCTGAGTTTGGGGTGCGGGGGGGGTCAGTTTTGGGGTGCGGGGGGGTCAGTTTGGGGTGCGGGGGGGTCAGTTTGGGGGTGCGGGGGGGTCTCAGTTTTGGGGTGCGGGGGGGTCAGTTTGGGGTGCGGGGGGGTCAGTTTTGGGGTGCGGGGGGGGTCTCAGTTTGGGGGTGCGGGGGGGTCAGTTTGGGGTGCGGGGGGGTCAGTTTTGGGGTGCGGGGGGGGTCTCAGTTTGGGGGTGCGGGGGGGTCAGTTTTGGGGTGCGGGGGGGGTCAGTTTGGGGTTCGGGGGGGTCAGTTTTGGGGTGTGGGGGGGTCAGTTTTGGGGTGCGGGGGGGTCAGTTTGGGGGTTCGGGGGGGTCAGTTTTGGGGTGCGGGGGGGTCAGTTTGGGGTGCGGGGGGGTCCGTTTTGGGGTGCGGGGGGGTCAGTTTGGGGGTGCGGGGGGGTCAGTTTGGGGTGCGGGGGGGTCAGTTTGGGGGTGCGGGGGGGTCTCAGTTTTGGGGTGCGGGGGGGTCAGTTTGGGGGTGCGGGGGGGTCAGTTTGGGGTGCGGGGGGGGGTCTCAGTTTGGGGGTGCGGGGGGGTCCGTTTTGGGGTGCTGACCCCCCCCCGCCCCCCCAGTTCGATAACTTCAAGCGGGTGTTCAAGGCGGTCGAGGAGCTGAGGGGGCCCCTGGCCCAGAACATCCAACAGCTCTTCCTGCTGCCCCCCCCCCCTCGCCAGGTGGGTCCGGGGGGGCACCGGGGGGGGGCACCGGGGGGGGGGCTGTGAGGGGGGGGGGGCACCGGGGGGGGCTGTGGGGGGGGGGCACCGGGGGGGGCACATGGGGGGAGGGGGGGGCACCGGGGGGGGGCTGTGAGGGGGGGGGCACCGGGGGGGGTGGCACCGGGGGGGGGGCTGTGAGGGGGGGGGCAGCGGGGGGGGGCACCGGGGGGGGCTGTGAGGGGGGGGGCAGCGGGGGGGGGCACCGGGGGGGGCTGTGAGGGGGGGGGGCACTGGGGGGCACATGGGGGGAGGGGGGGGCACCGGGGGGGGATGGGCACATGGTGGGGGTGGGGGGGGGGCATCAGATGGGTCCCTATGGTCCCTATGGGTCCCTATGGGTCCCTATGGTCCCTATGGTTCCTATGGGTCTCTATGGGTCCCTATGGTCTCTATGGGTCCCTATGGGTCCCTATGGATCTCTATGGATCCCTATGGGTCCCTATGGGTCCCTATGGGTCTCTATGGGTCCCTATGGGTCTCTATGGATCCCTATGGGTCCCTATGGGTCCCTATGGGTCCCTATGGATCTCTATGGATCCCTATGGGTCCCTATGGGTCCCTATGGGTCCTATGGATCTCTATGGATCCCTATGGGTCCCTATGGGTCTCTATGGATCCCTATGGGTCTCTATGGGTCTCTATGGTCTCTATGGGTCCCTATGGGTCCCTATGGGTCCCTATGGGTCTCTATGGATCCCTATGGGTCCCTATGGGTCTCTATGGATCCCTATGGGTCTCTATGGGTCTCTATGGTCTCTATGGGTCCCTAT
>JAUMJM010000100.1:0-2500 GCA_033558235.1 Neomorphus geoffroyi
CGCTGGTGCGCGCGGGTGCCGCGTTCCTCTCCCCCGGCAGGGGGGGGGAGGTTCCACCGGCCCGCGCCCCCTCGCGGCCCGCGTCGGTCCGTCGCCGGACCGCTCCCCTCCGCGTGGAAGGGGGCGGCGGCCGGCCGGAGCCTGGTTTCCGCGCACGTACCCGAGTTCGTCCGCCGGTCCCGCGATCCCGCGCGTGCGGGAGAGGGTTGGGGGGGAGGGCACGCTCGCGGCCCTTCTCGCTCGCCGGCCGACGCCGCCGCCGCCCCGGCGGCCGCCGCGTCCGTCGCTCTTCCTCTGGCGCGCGCGCGCGCGCGCGTCGCCCATCCGGCCGACGGGGAGGCGCACCGCCTCCCTGCGGCGCCAACCCGCTTCCGTGCCTCTGCTCTCCCGCCCGGCACCGGCCGGTGCCTGGCCCCCGGCACCGGGACGGGGCACGTGGCCCCCGCCCTGCCTCGCCTCGCTCCGACGTCGGCCCAGCCGCCGCCGCCGGGCAGGTAGGGGGGCGCGGGCGCGGACCCTCCGCTCCCGGGTCCTGCCGCGGGGTCAGGCGGCCCCGGCCGGAGCCGCGGGGCGGGAGTTGCGCCGCACGCGAGCGGGTGGGGCTGCCGGCAGGGGGCGCTGGTGCGCTCCCCCCCCCACCGGCGGAAGGGCCCGCTCGCGCCGCGGAGGAGGGCGGAGCGGCGAGCGGCGGCCGTCGCGCGGCGGGGCGCGGCGGGCCAGCAGAGGGGGCCGCGGGGGCCCCCCCCCCCCTCACGGGTCGGGGGAGGCGGCTCCCCCGACCGCGGGCGGCGAGGCCGCCGGGCGTTCCGGGATTGGTGCGCGGCGTCGGGTCCCCCCCCCCGCCGCCGGCGGCGTCCTCTCCCCTCCGTCACGAGGGGAAGCGAGGCCGTCGGTGCGGGGGGGCCCCGGCGGCCAGGCTCCGTGCTGGGTCGCGGCCCCCCACCCACCGCGGTGGGGGCGGCCCGAGCTCCGGCCGTCCTCCCGGGCGCAGCGCCGGGTCACTGAGGGAAACCCCGGGCCCCGGGCCAGGAAGGCCGAGGTGATGGCGGCGGATGTCGGGCGCGCCCCCGCGGGCGGACGCTCCCCCGATGGCGGCAGCGGGGGAGGCACCACCGCGGGGCCAAGAGGTCGTTTCCCTCACCCCAGGGCCAGGTACCTAGCGTCCGCGCTGCGGCGGGCCCCCTTCCCCGCCGCCCTCGGTGTTGGGAAGGAAGGCCGCCGTGGGCCGGGCGGAGGTTTAAAGACTCGGGCGGCGCGGTGCCGTCCGCGGCGGTGGGCGGCGGGCCCGGCGATGCCTTAAGGGGAAGGGAGTCTCTCCCTGCTTGCCCCCTGAGTGGCCGCCGGCCGCGCCCGCCCCGCGGGCAGCCGTGCCGGGGAGGGGCGTCCCTCTGCCCCCCCCTCTCCGCGGTCCGGTCTCGGCGGAGACCTCCGCGGCGCGGCCGGCCGCGCGCCGGTCTGCGCCCTGCCTCGGTGAGCTTCGGGCGACCCCCGGCGGCCGCGGGAGCGCGGGCTCCCTCTCCGCCGGGGCGGCGGGTCCCCGCGGTGGGGGCTCGCCGGGCGGCCGTGGTGCCGCCGTGCCTCCTTCGCGGCGCTGCGTTCCCGCGTTCCTTTCCGTGCCCTTTTACCCTCGCCGCCGGCGAGGGAAGGGCGGGCACCCCGGTCCGGGCGGCGGCGGCGCTGCTCGGCCTGGCCGGGCCCGGAGGGCGCCTGCCGCCTCGCTGAGGCGGGGGCCGTCCCGGCCCCGGGGCCCCGCTCGTGGCTTCCACGCCCCGCCGTTCCCGGCCCCGCCGGCGGGCGGGCAGGCGGGCGAGCCGGGGGCGTCCCACGCCCGGTCTCCGCGTGGAGACGGGGGAGAACGGGCGCTGTCCCCCGGCTGAGCGCCGTCTGCCTTCCGCCCGGCGCGTGGCCGCGGCAATGAGGCCCTGGCGTGGAAGCGGCGGTGCGGCGGCTGTCGGGGAGGGGCGGCCCCGTCCCGGCGGGGTGGGCGGGCGCCCGTCCGTCCGGCGGGCCGCGGGCGGCGCACGGTGCCGCTCGGTGTCTGGCGGTGCCCGCCTTTCGAGCCCGGCGGCGGGGAAAAGGGCGCCGGCCGCCGCGCGGCGGCCGGGCTTTTGTCGGGGCGCAGCCTGTGTGGAGGGTTCCCGAGCCCCGAGGCAGGGGGCGCAGGCGGGGCGCGGCCGGTGCGGTGCCGCGGCCTCCGCGCGGAGGCCGGGCCGAGCCCGGGCGCCTGGGCCGCCTCCGAAGCGAGCGAGGTGCTTGTCGCCCCAGGTCGCGGTGGAGGAGCGTGGGGCTCCTCCACGTCCCCCGGGCCCTCGCCGCTCGGAGTTGTGCAACCTTCTTCTCCGTGCTTGTACGGTCACTCGAGGCGTGGCTCCGGCCCGAAAAGGGGGCCGCTCCCCGACGAGCGGTCCCGGCCCCTCCGCGCGCGCGGGGCGGTGCCGAAAGGCAGACAACTCTTAGCGGTGGATCACTCGGCTCGTGCGTCGATGAAGAACGCAGCTAG
>JAUMJM010000100.1:12500-15000 GCA_033558235.1 Neomorphus geoffroyi
TGTTGTCCGCGGCGGCGCGGGGTAGACCTGTTGTCCGCGGCGGCGCCGGGTAGACCTGTTGTCGGCGGCGGCGCGGGGTAGATCTCTTGTCGGCGTTGGCGCGGGGTAGACCTCTTGTCCGCGGCGGCGCGGGGTCCGCCTCCCGTCCGCGCCGGCGACGAGGTAGGCCTCCCGTCCACCGCGGCGCGGGGTCATCCTGCCGTCCGCGGCGGCGCGGGTTTGACCTCTTCTCCCCGGCGGCGCGGGGTCGACCTGTTGTCTGCGGCGGCGCCGGGCTGACCTGTTGTCCGCCGTGGCGCGGGGTCCGCCTCCTGTCCGCGGCGGCGCGGGGTCCGCCTGCCGCCCGCCGCGGCGCAGGGTAGACCGGTTGTCCGCGGCCCGGCCTGCAGTTTTTCCTGCCTGTTTATTTCTCCCCCGCCCCCCATCGCCCCATCCCGTCGTCGGCAGCGAGCCTTTCTCCCCCCCCAAGCCCGTCTTACCGCCACGATGCGGTTTGCTGCGAGCCCTGCCGCTGCCCCAGTCCGCCTGCCCACCCCCCCCCAACCCCCCCCCCCCCCCACCCCCCGCCGTCCACCAAGCCGCCTGCCCCCCTCCCGCGGCCCCTCCCTCCCCAACCCATCCACCGCCTCCGGGTCGGCAGAGAGCCCTGCCGCCCCCGCCCCTCCCCATCCCCCACCCCTGCCCGACAGCTCGGCCGCCAAGGGCAAGGAACGGGCTGCTTTTAGAAACCCGAGCCAGGCATCCCGCCCCCCCGCCCCTCCGCCCTCCCCCCCAATTCCGCCCCGCTTATCACCCCCGGCCGCGCCCGGTCTGACTCACCCGGCTCCCCGTCGAGCCGGTTTTTCCGGCTCGGCCCCCGCCTCTGCACCAGCCAAGTGCCAAGTGCCGCCCCTCCTCCCCCGCGGGCGGGGTTCCGCTTGCCAGACAGCAGCTGCGCAGGGCACCGATCTGCCGACCCGCCCCCTCCCTCACCGCTTCCCCCCCTCCCCGCCTCCGCGCGCACAGCAGCCCCCCCTCCCCCAACACCCCCGCCCCCCCCCCCGCTTATTTTGGTAAGGTGCCCGTAGGAAAAATAAGTTACAAAAAACCCAGACCAAAAGAAATACACCAAAAAAACCGCAAGTAAACCAGAAAAGGCGCCCCCGTCCCTCCACTCCCCCGGGCAGCCTGAGCCGCGTGCCGTGCGGCGCGGTGCGCCGCCGGGGTAGGGGCGGCGGGCGGCGCGGCACGGCACGGCGCGGGGCGGCGCGGCGCGGGGCGGCGCGGGGCGGGGCGGCGCGGGGCGGCGCGGCGACTCTCCGGGGCGCTGGGGCCGGCACCGGCGCGTGCAGGGTCAGGCACCGTGCTTGCTCGGTTTTAAAACAAGCGAACAAAAAAAACCCCAGCCGACCGAGATGCAAGTAAAGCCTAAGGGTCGCCACGGCGAAAAACACCAGGCAAAACCCCAAATCCCAAAGCCGGCGAGCGCCCGGTGGGGTCGGGAGCCGGCCCCGGCAAGCGGTGTCCCACCCCTTCCGGTCTCCCAGCGGATGGCAGCGTCGCGCTGGGGTCTGCCACCGTCTGCCTGCCGGCCAGGGGGCTTCGGACAGCCCGGCAGTGGTTAACCGGTGCGCCGGGCTCCGGAGCGGACGGCGCAGGTCACCGGGACCACACGCCTCCGGCCGGCCGCCAGGTCTACCCGGCTCCGTCGGGCAATCAGGTCTACCCGGCTCCGTTCGGCTATCAGGTCTACCCGCCTCCCTCCGTTCGGCTGCCAGGTCTACCCGCCTCCCGCCGTTCGGCTGTCAGGTCTACCCGGCTCCGTTCGGCTGTCAGGTCTACCCGCCTCCCTCCGTTCGGCTATCAGGTCTACCCGTCTCCGTTCGGCTGCCAGGTCTACCCGCCTCCCTCCGTTCGGCTGCCAGGTCTACCCGTCTCCGTTCGGCTGCCAGGTCTACCCGCCTCCCTCCGTTCGGCTGTCAGGTCTACCCGGCTCCGTCCGGCTATCAGGTCTACCCGTCTCCGTTCGGCTGCCAGGTCTACCCGCCTCCCTCCGTTCGGCTGTCAGGTCTACCCGGCTCCGTCCGGCTGCCAGGTCTACCCGCCTCCGTTCGGCTGCCAGGTCTACCCGCCTCCCGCCGTCCGGCTAGCAGGTCTACCCGCCTCCCTCCGTTCGGCTGTCCGGTCTACCCGGCTCCGTCCGGCTATCAGGTCTACCCGCCTCCCTCCCTTCGGCTGCCAGGTCTACCCGCCTCCCTCCGTCCGGCTGTCAGGTCTACCCGCCTCCGGCCGGGCGGGCGGGCGGGCTCCGGGTCTAGGCGGATGGCGCGGCGCCGCTCCGGCGTCCGTTCGTCCCGGCTTCGCAGGGTTGACAGGTCTACCCAGCGCCGGTGGACTTTGCCTCTCCTTGCGGCGGGCTGGGTAGACCTGTTAGCCGTGTCAGTTCCTCGGAGCTGTCGAAGGGGTCGCTGGTTTGCGCTGCCTCCAGTTACGTCCTCGTAAAGGCCGGCCGCTTTGGCGC
>JAUMJM010000100.1:20000-22500 GCA_033558235.1 Neomorphus geoffroyi
CCTCGCTCCGACGTCGGCCCAGCCGCCGCCGCCGGGCAGGTAGGGGGGCGCGGGCGCGGACCCTCCGCTCCCGGGTCCTGCCGCGGGGTCAGGCGGCCCCGGCCGGAGCCGCGGGGCGGGAGTTGCGCCGCACGCGAGCGGGTGGGGCTGCCGGCAGGGGGCGCTGGTGCGCTCCCCCCCCCACCGGCGGAAGGGCCCGCTCGCGCCGCGGAGGAGGGCGGAGCGGCGAGCGGCGGCCGTCGCGCGGCGGGGCGCGGCGGGCCAGCAGAGGGGGCCGCGGGGGCCCCCCCCCCCTCACGGGTCGGGGGAGGCGGCTCCCCCGACCGCGGGCGGCGAGGCCGCCGGGCGTTCCGGGATTGGTGCGCGGCGTCGGGTCCCCCCCCCCGCCGCCGGCGGCGTCCTCTCCCCTCCGTCACGAGGGGAAGCGAGGCCGTCGGTGCGGGGGGGCCCCGGCGGCCAGGCTCCGTGCTGGGTCGCGGCCCCCCACCCACCGCGGTGGGGGCGGCCCGAGCTCCGGCCGTCCTCCCGGGCGCAGCGCCGGGTCACTGAGGGAAACCCCGGGCCCCGGGCCAGGAAGGCCGAGGTGATGGCGGCGGATGTCGGGCGCGCCCCCGCGGGCGGACGCTCCCCCGATGGCGGCAGCGGGGGAGGCACCACCGCGGGGCCAAGAGGTCGTTTCCCTCACCCCAGGGCCAGGTACCTAGCGTCCGCGCTGCGGCGGGCCCCCTTCCCCGCCGCCCTCGGTGTTGGGAAGGAAGGCCGCCGTGGGCCGGGCGGAGGTTTAAAGACTCGGGCGGCGCGGTGCCGTCCGCGGCGGTGGGCGGCGGGCCCGGCGATGCCTTAAGGGGAAGGGAGTCTCTCCCTGCTTGCCCCCTGAGTGGCCGCCGGCCGCGCCCGCCCCGCGGGCAGCCGTGCCGGGGAGGGGCGTCCCTCTGCCCCCCCCTCTCCGCGGTCCGGTCTCGGCGGAGACCTCCGCGGCGCGGCCGGCCGCGCGCCGGTCTGCGCCCTGCCTCGGTGAGCTTCGGGCGACCCCCGGCGGCCGCGGGAGCGCGGGCTCCCTCTCCGCCGGGGCGGCGGGTCCCCGCGGTGGGGGCTCGCCGGGCGGCCGTGGTGCCGCCGTGCCTCCTTCGCGGCGCTGCGTTCCCGCGTTCCTTTCCGTGCCCTTTTACCCTCGCCGCCGGCGAGGGAAGGGCGGGCACCCCGGTCCGGGCGGCGGCGGCGCTGCTCGGCCTGGCCGGGCCCGGAGGGCGCCTGCCGCCTCGCTGAGGCGGGGGCCGTCCCGGCCCCGGGGCCCCGCTCGTGGCTTCCACGCCCCGCCGTTCCCGGCCCCGCCGGCGGGCGGGCAGGCGGGCGAGCCGGGGGCGTCCCACGCCCGGTCTCCGCGTGGAGACGGGGGAGAACGGGCGCTGTCCCCCGGCTGAGCGCCGTCTGCCTTCCGCCCGGCGCGTGGCCGCGGCAATGAGGCCCTGGCGTGGAAGCGGCGGTGCGGCGGCTGTCGGGGAGGGGCGGCCCCGTCCCGGCGGGGTGGGCGGGCGCCCGTCCGTCCGGCGGGCCGCGGGCGGCGCACGGTGCCGCTCGGTGTCTGGCGGTGCCCGCCTTTCGAGCCCGGCGGCGGGGAAAAGGGCGCCGGCCGCCGCGCGGCGGCCGGGCTTTTGTCGGGGCGCAGCCTGTGTGGAGGGTTCCCGAGCCCCGAGGCAGGGGGCGCAGGCGGGGCGCGGCCGGTGCGGTGCCGCGGCCTCCGCGCGGAGGCCGGGCCGAGCCCGGGCGCCTGGGCCGCCTCCGAAGCGAGCGAGGTGCTTGTCGCCCCAGGTCGCGGTGGAGGAGCGTGGGGCTCCTCCACGTCCCCCGGGCCCTCGCCGCTCGGAGTTGTGCAACCTTCTTCTCCGTGCTTGTACGGTCACTCGAGGCGTGGCTCCGGCCCGAAAAGGGGGCCGCTCCCCGACGAGCGGTCCCGGCCCCTCCGCGCGCGCGGGGCGGTGCCGAAAGGCAGACAACTCTTAGCGGTGGATCACTCGGCTCGTGCGTCGATGAAGAACGCAGCTAGCTGCGAGAATTAATGTGAATTGCAGGACACATTGATCATCGACACTTCGAACGCACTTGCGGCCCCGGGTTCCTCCCGGGGCTACGCCTGTCTGAGCGTCGCGTGACGATCAATCGCCGGCCGAGCCGCCCGCCCCCGCCCGCCGGGGGCGGCGGCCGCGGCGGCGCGGCTGGGGCGCCTCGCAGGCCCTTTTCCCGAAGGGCCTTCGTCCCCCTAAGTCGAGACTCGGGGAGCGCTCCGAAGCTCCCCGCTCCCGGAGCGCCCGCAGCGCGGAGCTCGTCCCACCGGAGCGGTGCCCGGGTGGGCGGTGCCGACCGGGGCCCGGCGCGGCGGTGGGGAGAGACGAAGCGAAGGCGGCGGCGGCGGGGTTGAGGTCGTGGGTGTCGAGGCGCGGGCCTCGGCCCCGACCCTCGGTCCTCCCGCGCGGGCGGCTGTCTGCGGGTGGGTACCGCGGTG
>JAUMJM010000100.1:30000-32500 GCA_033558235.1 Neomorphus geoffroyi
GCCCCGGCAAGCGGTGTCCCACCCCTTCCGGTCTCCCAGCGGATGGCAGCGTCGCGCTGGGGTCTGCCACCGTCTGCCTGCCGGCCAGGGGGCTTCGGACAGCCCGGCAGTGGTTAACCGGTGCGCCGGGCTCCGGAGCGGACGGCGCAGGTCACCGGGACCACACGCCTCCGGCCGGCCGCCAGGTCTACCCGGCTCCGTCGGGCAATCAGGTCTACCCGGCTCCGTTCGGCTATCAGGTCTACCCGCCTCCCTCCGTTCGGCTGCCAGGTCTACCCGCCTCCCGCCGTTCGGCTGTCAGGTCTACCCGGCTCCGTTCGGCTGTCAGGTCTACCCGCCTCCCTCCGTTCGGCTATCAGGTCTACCCGTCTCCGTTCGGCTGCCAGGTCTACCCGCCTCCCTCCGTTCGGCTGCCAGGTCTACCCGTCTCCGTTCGGCTGCCAGGTCTACCCGCCTCCCTCCGTTCGGCTGTCAGGTCTACCCGCCTCCCTCCGTTCGGCTATCAGGTCTACCCGTCTCCGTTCGGCTGCCAGGTCTACCCGCCTCCCTCCGTTCGGCTGTCAGGTCTACCCGGCTCCGTCCGGCTGCCAGGTCTACCCGTCTCCGTTCGGCTGCCAGGTCTACCCGCCTCCGTTCGGCTGCCAGGTCTACCCGCCTCCCGCCGTCCGGCTAGCAGGTCTACCCGCCTCCCTCCGTTCGGCTGTCCGGTCTACCCGGCTCCGTCCGGCTATCAGGTCTACCCGCCTCCCTCCCTTCGGCTGCCAGGTCTACCCGCCTCCGGCCGGGCGGGCGGGCGGGCTCCGGGTCTAGGCGGATGGCGCGGCGCCGCTCCGGCGTCCGTTCGTCCCGGCTTCGCAGGGTTGACAGGTCTACCCAGCGCCGGTGGACTTTGCCTCTCCTTGCGGCGGGCTGGGTAGACCTGTTAGCCGTGTCAGTTCCTCGGAGCTGTCGAAGGGGTCGCTGGTTTGCGCTGCCTCCAGTTACGTCCTCGTAAAGGCCGGCCGCTTTGGCGCGCCCCCTCGGTAGGTCCTCGTTGCCGTCTTGCGGTACTGCAAGGGAGCGGTCTCGTCTGTCCGTATTATAGGAGGCAGTGGCGGCACGCCTCCGAGGCCAGCGCCAGCGAGCAGCCGCCGAGCCCGCGACTCAGCCGGCGAGGAGGGGCCGCGCAGCAGTCGTTCGGGCGGCTCCGGCGGAACCCTTCGGCTCGCTTTTTTTTTTTTTTTTTTTACTTTTTCCCCCCACCCCCGTGGCGCGGCCGTCCTCCGCTTGTTTTTTTTCCGCTTTTCCCGAGCAAGCCTGCCCAGCGTGTCCGAGGGCCCCGGCCAGGCAGCGGCGTCTTGCTACGGTTTTCTGGCTTTTTTTTTTTTTTTTCTTCTCTTTTTTTTCCCTCCTTCCCGTACGGCCGGCACGATCGCTCGCCGCGTGGTGGGCATGTGGAAGAGCGGTAGCTGCTCGCGCGGATACCGGCTCTCTCGAACGCTCCGGGTCCCGGTGGTCCGGGTCCCGAAAAAAGGGAACCGATCCGAACCCGGTGAACGACGCCTACGCCCGTGGTGTCGTCTCCGCGGGTCGCGTCGGAGGCGCCTCTCGGCGGGCCGGCTCTGCCGGTGCTCCAGCCGCCGACGAGGCACTCTGCGGCGGCCGCTGGCCCGCAGAGCTCCGGCGCCCGCCCCTTCTCCTCCGGGGGTCGGCGGCTCGGGGGCGCGGGCCCTCGCTGTCCCGGGAAGCCGCGGCCGCGGGGCCCGTGCTCCCCGGAGCCCCGGTGGGAGTGAGGCGTCCCGGGTGGCGCCGGAGACGCCTCTCGGCGGGCCGGCTCTGCCGGTGCTCCAGCCGCCGACGAGGCACTCTGCGGCGGCCGCTGGCCCGCAGAGCTCCGGCGCCCGCCCCTTCTCCTCCGGGGGTCGGCGGCTCGGGGGCGCGGGCCCTCGCTGTCCCGGGAAGCCGCGGCCGCGGGGCCCGTGCTCCCCGGAGCCCCGGTGGGAGTGAGGCGTCCCGGGTGGCGCCGGAGACGCCTCTCGGCGGGCCGGCTCTGCCGGTGCTCCAGCCGCCGACGAGGCACTCTGCGGCGGCCGCTGGCCCCCAGAGCTCCAGCGCCCGCCCCTTCTCTTCTGGGGGTCGGGGGCGCGGGCCCTCGCTGCCCCGGGAGCCGCGGCCGCGGGGCCTGCGCTCCTTGCACCCGATCGATGAGGCATTTCGGGTGGCGTCGGAGTGGCTTCTCGGCGGGCCGGCGCTGCCGGTGCTCAGGCCGGCGTTGCACCTCTCCGCGGACGCCTCCCGCTCGCTTGCACGCAGGGCCCCCCGTGGGTGGCCGTCGCCGTCCCAGGAGCCGCGGCCGCGGGGCCTCGGCTCGTCGCTCTTTGCCGTCTCTCTGCTGATCGATGAGGCCTTTCGGGTCGCGTCGGAGAGGGCCCCCGGCGGGCCGGCTCCTCCGTGCTCCCCGTAACAGGGGAACCGCGGCGGTGTCCGGTGTTCGGGCCGGGAGGTCTCCTTTCCAATTCGC
>JAUMJM010000100.1:45000-47500 GCA_033558235.1 Neomorphus geoffroyi
CTCTTGTCGGCGTTGGCGCGGGGTAGACCTCTTGTCCGCGGCGGCGCGGGGTCCGCCTCCCGTCCGCGCCGGCGACGAGGTAGGCCTCCCGTCCACCGCGGCGCGGGGTCATCCTGCCGTCCGCGGCGGCGCGGGTTTGACCTCTTCTCCCCGGCGGCGCGGGGTCGACCTGTTGTCTGCGGCGGCGCCGGGCTGACCTGTTGTCCGCCGTGGCGCGGGGTCCGCCTCCTGTCCGCGGCGGCGCGGGGTCCGCCTGCCGCCCGCCGCGGCGCAGGGTAGACCGGTTGTCCGCGGCCCGGCCTGCAGTTTTTCCTGCCTGTTTATTTCTCCCCCGCCCCCCATCGCCCCATCCCGTCGTCGGCAGCGAGCCTTTCTCCCCCCCCAAGCCCGTCTTACCGCCACGATGCGGTTTGCTGCGAGCCCTGCCGCTGCCCCAGTCCGCCTGCCCACCCCCCCCCCCAACCCCCCCCCCCCCCACCCCCCGCCGTCCACCAAGCCGCCTGCCCCCCTCCCGCGGCCCCTCCCTCCCCAACCCATCCACC
This sequence comes from Neomorphus geoffroyi, assembly GCA_033558235.1. Classification (NCBI taxonomy): domain Eukaryota; kingdom Metazoa; phylum Chordata; class Aves; order Cuculiformes; family Neomorphidae; genus Neomorphus; species Neomorphus geoffroyi. Next base: position 45,543 of record JAUMJM010000100.1, read on the forward strand.
GCCTCCGGGTCGGCAGAGAGCCCTGCCGCCCCCGCCCCTCCCCATCCCCCACCCCTGCCCGACAGCTCGGCCGCCAAGGGCAAGGAACGGGCTGCTTTTAGAAACCCGAGCCAGGCATCCCGCCCCCCCGCCCCTCCGCCCTCCCCCCCAATTCCGCCCCGCTTATCACCCCCGGCCGCGCCCGGTCTGACTCACCCGGCTCCCCGTCGAGCCGGTTTTTCCGGCTCGGCCCCCGCCTCTGCACCAGCCAAGTGCCAAGTGCCGCCCCTCCTCCCCCGCGGGCGGGGTTCCGCTTGCCAGACAGCAGCTGCGCAGGGCACCGATCTGCCGACCCGCCCCCTCCCTCACCGCTTCCCCCCCTCCCCGCCTCCGCGCGCACAGCAGCCCCCCCTCCCCCAACACCCCCGCCCCCCCCCCCGCTTATTTTGGTAAGGTGCCCGTAGGAAAAATAAGTTACAAAAAACCCAGACCAAAAGAAATACACCAAAAAAACCGCAAGTAAACCAGAAAAGGCGCCCCCGTCCCTCCACTCCCCCGGGCAGCCTGAGCCGCGTGCCGTGCGGCGCGGTGCGCCGCCGGGGTAGGGGCGGCGGGCGGCGCGGCACGGCACGGCGCGGGGCGGCGCGGCGCGGGGCGGCGCGGGGCGGGGCGGGGCGGCGCGGCGCGGCGCGGCGACTCTCCGGGGCGCTGGGGCCGGCACCGGCGCGTGCAGGGTCAGGCACCGTGCTTGCTCGGTTTTAAAACAAGCGAACAAAAAAAACCCCAGCCGACCGAGATGCAAGTAAAGCCTAAGGGTCGCCACGGCGAAAAACACCAGGCAAAACCCCAAATCCCAAAGCCGGCGAGCGCCCGGTGGGGTCGGGAGCCGGCCCCGGCAAGCGGTGTCCCACCCCTTCCGGTCTCCCAGCGGATGGCAGCGTCGCGCTGGGGTCTGCCACCGTCTGCCTGCCGGCCAGGGGGCTTCGGACAGCCCGGCAGTGGTTAACCGGTGCGCCGGGCTCCGGAGCGGACGGCGCAGGTCACCGGGACCACACGCCTCCGGCCGGCCGCCAGGTCTACCCGGCTCCGTCGGGCAATCAGGTCTACCCGGCTCCGTTCGGCTATCAGGTCTACCCGCCTCCCTCCGTTCGGCTGCCAGGTCTACCCGCCTCCCGCCGTTCGGCTGTCAGGTCTACCCGGCTCCGTTCGGCTGTCAGGTCTACCCGCCTCCCTCCGTTCGGCTATCAGGTCTACCCGTCTCCGTTCGGCTGCCAGGTCTACCCGCCTCCCTCCGTTCGGCTGCCAGGTCTACCCGCCTCCCTCCGTTCGGCTGTCAGGTCTACCCGGCTCCGTCCGGCTGCCAGGTCTACCCGCCTCCGTTCGGCTGCCAGGTCTACCCGCCTCCCGCCGTCCGGCTAGCAGGTCTACCCGCCTCCCTCCGTTCGGCTGTCCGGTCTACCCGGCTCCGTCCGGCTATCAGGTCTACCCGCCTCCCTCCCTTCGGCTGCCAGGTCTACCCGCCTCCCTCCGTCCGGCTGTCAGGTCTACCCGCCTCCGGCCGGGCGGGCGGGCGGGCTCCGGGTCTAGGCGGATGGCGCGGCGCCGCTCCGGCGTCCGTTCGTCCCGGCTTCGCAGGGTTGACAGGTCTACCCAGCGCCGGTGGACTTTGCCTCTCCTTGCGGCGGGCTGGGTAGACCTGTTAGCCGTGTCAGTTCCTCGGAGCTGTCGAAGGGGTCGCTGGTTTGCGCTGCCTCCAGTTACGTCCTCGTAAAGGCCGGCCGCTTTGGCGCGCCCCCTCGGTAGGTCCTCGTTGCCGTCTTGCGGTACTGCAAGGGAGCGGTCTCGTCTGTCCGTATTATAGGAGGCAGTGGCGGCACGCCTCCGAGGCCAGCGCCAGCGAGCAGCCGCCGAGCCCGCGACTCAGCCGGCGAGGAGGGGCCGCGCAGCAGTCGTTCGGGCGGCTCCGGCGGAACCCTTCG
>JAUMJM010000100.1:52500-55000 GCA_033558235.1 Neomorphus geoffroyi
GGCCCGCTCGCGCCGCGGAGGAGGGCGGAGCGGCGAGCGGCGGCCGTCGCGCGGCGGGGCGCGGCGGGCCAGCAGAGGGGGCCGCGGGGGCCCCCCCCCCCTCACGGGTCGGGGGAGGCGGCTCCCCCGACCGCGGGCGGCGAGGCCGCCGGGCGTTCCGGGATTGGTGCGCGGCGTCGGGTCCCCCCCCCCGCCGCCGGCGGCGTCCTCTCCCCTCCGTCACGAGGGGAAGCGAGGCCGTCGGTGCGGGGGGGCCCCGGCGGCCAGGCTCCGTGCTGGGTCGCGGCCCCCCACCCACCGCGGTGGGGGCGGCCCGAGCTCCGGCCGTCCTCCCGGGCGCAGCGCCGGGTCACTGAGGGAAACCCCGGGCCCCGGGCCAGGAAGGCCGAGGTGATGGCGGCGGATGTCGGGCGCGCCCCCGCGGGCGGACGCTCCCCCGATGGCGGCAGCGGGGGAGGCACCACCGCGGGGCCAAGAGGTCGTTTCCCTCACCCCAGGGCCAGGTACCTAGCGTCCGCGCTGCGGCGGGCCCCCTTCCCCGCCGCCCTCGGTGTTGGGAAGGAAGGCCGCCGTGGGCCGGGCGGAGGTTTAAAGACTCGGGCGGCGCGGTGCCGTCCGCGGCGGTGGGCGGCGGGCCCGGCGATGCCTTAAGGGGAAGGGAGTCTCTCCCTGCTTGCCCCCTGAGTGGCCGCCGGCCGCGCCCGCCCCGCGGGCAGCCGTGCCGGGGAGGGGCGTCCCTCTGCCCCCCCCTCTCCGCGGTCCGGTCTCGGCGGAGACCTCCGCGGCGCGGCCGGCCGCGCGCCGGTCTGCGCCCTGCCTCGGTGAGCTTCGGGCGACCCCCGGCGGCCGCGGGAGCGCGGGCTCCCTCTCCGCCGGGGCGGCGGGTCCCCGCGGTGGGGGCTCGCCGGGCGGCCGTGGTGCCGCCGTGCCTCCTTCGCGGCGCTGCGTTCCCGCGTTCCTTTCCGTGCCCTTTTACCCTCGCCGCCGGCGAGGGAAGGGCGGGCACCCCGGTCCGGGCGGCGGCGGCGCTGCTCGGCCTGGCCGGGCCCGGAGGGCGCCTGCCGCCTCGCTGAGGCGGGGGCCGTCCCGGCCCCGGGGCCCCGCTCGTGGCTTCCACGCCCCGCCGTTCCCGGCCCCGCCGGCGGGCGGGCAGGCGGGCGAGCCGGGGGCGTCCCACGCCCGGTCTCCGCGTGGAGACGGGGGAGAACGGGCGCTGTCCCCCGGCTGAGCGCCGTCTGCCTTCCGCCCGGCGCGTGGCCGCGGCAATGAGGCCCTGGCGTGGAAGCGGCGGTGCGGCGGCTGTCGGGGAGGGGCGGCCCCGTCCCGGCGGGGTGGGCGGGCGCCCGTCCGTCCGGCGGGCCGCGGGCGGCGCACGGTGCCGCTCGGTGTCTGGCGGTGCCCGCCTTTCGAGCCCGGCGGCGGGGAAAAGGGCGCCGGCCGCTGCGCGGCGGCCGGGCTTTTGTCGGGGCGCAGCCTGTGTGGAGGGTTCCCGAGCCCCGAGGCAGGGGGCGCAGGCGGGGCGCGGCCGGTGCGGTGCCGCGGCCTCCGCGCGGAGGCCGGGCCGAGCCCGGGCGCCTGGGCCGCCTCCGAAGCGAGCGAGGTGCTTGTCGCCCCAGGTCGCGGTGGAGGAGCGTGGGGCTCCTCCACGTCCCCCGGGCCCTCGCCGCTCGGAGTTGTGCAACCTTCTTCTCCGTGCTTGTACGGTCACTCGAGGCGTGGCTCCGGCCCGAAAAGGGGGCCGCTCCCCGACGAGCGGTCCCGGCCCCTCCGCGCGCGCGGGGCGGTGCCGAAAGGCAGACAACTCTTAGCGGTGGATCACTCGGCTCGTGCGTCGATGAAGAACGCAGCTAGCTGCGAGAATTAATGTGAATTGCAGGACACATTGATCATCGACACTTCGAACGCACTTGCGGCCCCGGGTTCCTCCCGGGGCTACGCCTGTCTGAGCGTCGCGTGACGATCAATCGCCGGCCGAGCCGCCCGCCCCCGCCCGCCGGGGGCGGCGGCCGCGGCGGCGCGGCTGGGGCGCCTCGCAGGCCCTTTTCCCGAAGGGCCTTCGTCCCCCTAAGTCGAGACTCGGGGAGCGCTCCGAAGCTCCCCGCTCCCGGAGCGCCCGCAGCGCGGAGCTCGTCCCACCGGAGCGGTGCCCGGGTGGGCGGTGCCGACCGGGGCCCGGCGCGGCGGTGGGGAGAGACGAAGCGAAGGCGGCGGCGGCGGGGTTGAGGTCGTGGGTGTCGAGGCGCGGGCCTCGGCCCCGACCCTCGGTCCTCCCGCGCGGGCGGCTGTCTGCGGGTGGGTACCGCGGTGGTACCGTGCCGTGCTGCCGCGCGCGCGCGTGTGCGTGCCGGGGGTCGGGAGACGGGAGGGTCGCCCTCCCCGCCCTCCCTCCTTCCCGCTCCGTCCCTTCCTTCTCCTCCCCGACTCGACCCCGTCGCGCCACCCCGCCCCCCGGGGCGTGGGGCCCCGCGCGGTGTCGGGGCGGCGGCGGCGGTGTGCGGCG
>JAUMJM010000100.1:62500-65000 GCA_033558235.1 Neomorphus geoffroyi
TCCGTTCGGCTATCAGGTCTACCCGCCTCCCTCCGTTCGGCTGCCAGGTCTACCCGCCTCCCGCCGTTCGGCTGTCAGGTCTACCCGGCTCCGTTCGGCTGTCAGGTCTACCCGCCTCCCTCCGTTCGGCTATCAGGTCTACCCGTCTCCGTTCGGCTGCCAGGTCTACCCGCCTCCCTCCGTTCGGCTGCCAGGTCTACCCGCCTCCCTCCGTTCGGCTGTCAGGTCTACCCGGCTCCGTCCGGCTGCCAGGTCTACCCGCCTCCGTTCGGCTGCCAGGTCTACCCGCCTCCCGCCGTCCGGCTAGCAGGTCTACCCGCCTCCCTCCGTTCGGCTGTCCGGTCTACCCGGCTCCGTCCGGCTATCAGGTCTACCCGCCTCCCTCCCTTCGGCTGCCAGGTCTACCCGCCTCCCTCCGTCCGGCTGTCAGGTCTACCCGCCTCCGGCCGGGCGGGCGGGCGGGCTCCGGGTCTAGGCGGATGGCGCGGCGCCGCTCCGGCGTCCGTTCGTCCCGGCTTCGCAGGGTTGACAGGTCTACCCAGCGCCGGTGGACTTTGCCTCTCCTTGCGGCGGGCTGGGTAGACCTGTTAGCCGTGTCAGTTCCTCGGAGCTGTCGAAGGGGTCGCTGGTTTGCGCTGCCTCCAGTTACGTCCTCGTAAAGGCCGGCCGCTTTGGCGCGCCCCCTCGGTAGGTCCTCGTTGCCGTCTTGCGGTACTGCAAGGGAGCGGTCTCGTCTGTCCGTATTATAGGAGGCAGTGGCGGCACGCCTCCGAGGCCAGCGCCAGCGAGCAGCCGCCGAGCCCGCGACTCAGCCGGCGAGGAGGGGCCGCGCAGCAGTCGTTCGGGCGGCTCCGGCGGAACCCTTCGGCTCGCTTTTTTTTTTTTTTTTTTTACTTTTTCCCCCCACCCCCGTGGCGCGGCCGTCCTCCGCTTGTTTTTTTTCCGCTTTTCCCGAGCAAGCCTGCCCAGCGTGTCCGAGGGCCCCGGCCAGGCAGCGGCGTCTTGCTACGGTTTTCTGGCTTTTTTTTTTTTTTTTCTTCTCTTTTTTTTCCCTCCTTCCCGTACGGCCGGCACGATCGCTCGCCGCGTGGTGGGCATGTGGAAGAGCGGTAGCTGCTCGCGCGGATACCGGCTCTCTCGAACGCTCCGGGTCCCGGTGGTCCGGGTCCCGAAAAAAGGGAACCGATCCGAACCCGGTGAACGACGCCTACGCCCGTGGTGTCGTCTCCGCGGGTCGCGTCGGAGGCGCCTCTCGGCGGGCCGGCTCTGCCGGTGCTCCAGCCGCCGACGAGGCACTCTGCGGCGGCCGCTGGCCCGCAGAGCTCCGGCGCCCGCCCCTTCTCCTCCGGGGGTCGGCGGCTCGGGGGCGCGGGCCCTCGCTGTCCCGGGAAGCCGCGGCCGCGGGGCCCGTGCTCCCCGGAGCCCCGGTGGGAGTGAGGCGTCCCGGGTGGCGCCGGAGACGCCTCTCGGCGGGCCGGCTCTGCCGGTGCTCCAGCCGCCGACGAGGCACTCTGCGGCGGCCGCTGGCCCGCAGAGCTCCGGCGCCCGCCCCTTCTCCTCCGGGGGTCGGCGGCTCGGGGGCGCGGGCCCTCGCTGTCCCGGGAAGCCGCGGCCGCGGGGCCCGTGCTCCCCGGAGCCCCGGTGGGAGTGAGGCGTCCCGGGTGGCGCCGGAGACGCCTCTCGGCGGGCCGGCTCTGCCGGTGCTCCAGCCGCCGACGAGGCACTCTGCGGCGGCCGCTGGCCCCCAGAGCTCCAGCGCCCGCCCCTTCTCTTCTGGGGGTCGGGGGCGCGGGCCCTCGCTGCCCCGGGAGCCGCGGCCGCGGGGCCTGCGCTCCTTGCACCCGATCGATGAGGCATTTCGGGTGGCGTCGGAGTGGCTTCTCGGCGGGCCGGCGCTGCCGGTGCTCAGGCCGGCGTTGCACCTCTCCGCGGACGCCTCCCGCTCGCTTGCACGCAGGGCCCCCCGTGGGTGGCCGTCGCCGTCCCAGGAGCCGCGGCCGCGGGGCCTCGGCTCGTCGCTCTTTGCCGTCTCTCTGCTGATCGATGAGGCCTTTCGGGTCGCGTCGGAGAGGGCCCCCGGCGGGCCGGCTCCTCCGTGCTCCCCGTAACAGGGGAACCGCGGCGGTGTCCGGTGTTCGGGCCGGGAGGTCTCCTTTCCAATTCGCTTCCCGTCGCATGCGAGGTGTCGCCCTCGTTCCCCGCGGGAAAGGGGGGCCGTGCTGCGACGGCGGTGACGGCGGCCGTGGGGCGCGTGCCCCCGCCGCGTCGCCCCGTCCCCCTCCGCTCGCCGGGGTCGGTGGGGCTTCCTGACCGAACCGGGCTGTGTGACGGCCGTGTGGCCCCGCGAGTCTCGCAGATGTCCCTCGAGCAGGCGAGGTGCCGGCGCGGGCCTCGGTCCGGGTCGCCCCGTGGGTGCCGGCCGCGAGCAGCGCCTTGGGTGGCGGTACGGCAGAGCCGAGAGATAAGCCGGGGCCGAGTTGGGGCGGCAGCGGGGCGTCCC
>JAUMJM010000100.1:77500-80000 GCA_033558235.1 Neomorphus geoffroyi
CTTGGCGGCGGCGGCGCGGGGTAGACCTCTTGTCCGCGGCGGCGCGGGGTAGACCTCTTGTCCGCCGCGGCGCGGGGTAGACCTCTTGGCGGCGGCGGCGCGGGGTAGACCTGTTGTCCGCGGCGGCGCGGGGTAGACCTGTTGTCCGCGGCGGCGCCGGGTAGACCTGTTGTCGGCGGCGGCGCGGGGTAGATCTCTTGTCGGCGTTGGCGCGGGGTAGACCTCTTGTCCGCGGCGGCGCGGGGTCCGCCTCCCGTCCGCGCCGGCGACGAGGTAGGCCTCCCGTCCACCGCGGCGCGGGGTCATCCTGCCGTCCGCGGCGGCGCGGGTTTGACCTCTTCTCCCCGGCGGCGCGGGGTCGACCTGTTGTCTGCGGCGGCGCCGGGCTGACCTGTTGTCCGCCGTGGCGCGGGGTCCGCCTCCTGTCCGCGGCGGCGCGGGGTCCGCCTGCCGCCCGCCGCGGCGCAGGGTAGACCGGTTGTCCGCGGCCCGGCCTGCAGTTTTTCCTGCCTGTTTATTTCTCCCCCGCCCCCCATCGCCCCATCCCGTCGTCGGCAGCGAGCCTTTCTCCCCCCCCAAGCCCGTCTTACCGCCACGATGCGGTTTGCTGCGAGCCCTGCCGCTGCCCCAGTCCGCCTGCCCACCCCCCCCCAACCCCCCCCCCCCCCACCCCCCGCCGTCCACCAAGCCGCCTGCCCCCCTCCCGCGGCCCCTCCCTCCCCAACCCATCCACCGCCTCCGGGTCGGCAGAGAGCCCTGCCGCCCCCGCCCCTCCCCATCCCCCACCCCTGCCCGACAGCTCGGCCGCCAAGGGCAAGGAACGGGCTGCTTTTAGAAACCCGAGCCAGGCATCCCGCCCCCCCGCCCCTCCGCCCTCCCCCCCAATTCCGCCCCGCTTATCACCCCCGGCCGCGCCCGGTCTGACTCACCCGGCTCCCCGTCGAGCCGGTTTTTCCGGCTCGGCCCCCGCCTCTGCACCAGCCAAGTGCCAAGTGCCGCCCCTCCTCCCCCGCGGGCGGGGTTCCGCTTGCCAGACAGCAGCTGCGCAGGGCACCGATCTGCCGACCCGCCCCCTCCCTCACCGCTTCCCCCCCTCCCCGCCTCCGCGCGCACAGCAGCCCCCCCTCCCCCAACACCCCCGCCCCCCCCCCCGCTTATTTTGGTAAGGTGCCCGTAGGAAAAATAAGTTACAAAAAACCCAGACCAAAAGAAATACACCAAAAAAACCGCAAGTAAACCAGAAAAGGCGCCCCCGTCCCTCCACTCCCCCGGGCAGCCTGAGCCGCGTGCCGTGCGGCGCGGTGCGCCGCCGGGGTAGGGGCGGCGGGCGGCGCGGCACGGCACGGCGCGGGGCGGCGCGGCGCGGGGCGGCGCGGGGCGGGGCGGCGCGGCGCGGCGCGGCGACTCTCCGGGGCGCTGGGGCCGGCACCGGCGCGTGCAGGGTCAGGCACCGTGCTTGCTCGGTTTTAAAACAAGCGAACAAAAAAAACCCCAGCCGACCGAGATGCAAGTAAAGCCTAAGGGTCGCCACGGCGAAAAACACCAGGCAAAACCCCAAATCCCAAAGCCGGCGAGCGCCCGGTGGGGTCGGGAGCCGGCCCCGGCAAGCGGTGTCCCACCCCTTCCGGTCTCCCAGCGGATGGCAGCGTCGCGCTGGGGTCTGCCACCGTCTGCCTGCCGGCCAGGGGGCTTCGGACAGCCCGGCAGTGGTTAACCGGTGCGCCGGGCTCCGGAGCGGACGGCGCAGGTCACCGGGACCACACGCCTCCGGCCGGCCGCCAGGTCTACCCGGCTCCGTCGGGCAATCAGGTCTACCCGGCTCCGTTCGGCTATCAGGTCTACCCGCCTCCCTCCGTTCGGCTGCCAGGTCTACCCGCCTCCCGCCGTTCGGCTGTCAGGTCTACCCGGCTCCGTTCGGCTGTCAGGTCTACCCGCCTCCCTCCGTTCGGCTATCAGGTCTACCCGTCTCCGTTCGGCTGCCAGGTCTACCCGCCTCCCTCCGTTCGGCTGCCAGGTCTACCCGTCTCCGTTCGGCTGCCAGGTCTACCCGCCTCCCTCCGTTCGGCTGTCAGGTCTACCCGGCTCCGTCCGGCTATCAGGTCTACCCGTCTCCGTTCGGCTGCCAGGTCTACCCGCCTCCCTCCGTTCGGCTGTCAGGTCTACCCGGCTCCGTCCGGCTGCCAGGTCTACCCGTCTCCGTTCGGCTGCCAGGTCTACCCGCCTCCGTTCGGCTGCCAGGTCTACCCGCCTCCCGCCGTCCGGCTAGCAGGTCTACCCGCCTCCCTCCGTTCGGCTGTCCGGTCTACCCGGCTCCGTCCGGCTATCAGGTCTACCCGCCTCCCTCCCTTCGGCTGCCAGGTCTACCCGCCTCCCTCCGTCCGGCTGTCAGGTCTACCCGCCTCCGGCCGGGCGGGCGGGCGGGCTCCGGGTCTAGGCGGATGGCGCGGCGCCGCTCCGGCGTCCGTTCGTCCCGGCTTCGCAGGGTTGACAGGTCTACCCA
>JAUMJM010000100.1:85000-87500 GCA_033558235.1 Neomorphus geoffroyi
TGCCGCGGGGTCAGGCGGCCCCGGCCGGAGCCGCGGGGCGGGAGTTGCGCCGCACGCGAGCGGGTGGGGCTGCCGGCAGGGGGCGCTGGTGCGCTCCCCCCCCCACCGGCGGAAGGGCCCGCTCGCGCCGCGGAGGAGGGCGGAGCGGCGAGCGGCGGCCGTCGCGCGGCGGGGCGCGGCGGGCCAGCAGAGGGGGCCGCGGGGGCCCCCCCCCCCTCACGGGTCGGGGGAGGCGGCTCCCCCGACCGCGGGCGGCGAGGCCGCCGGGCGTTCCGGGATTGGTGCGCGGCGTCGGGTCCCCCCCCCCGCCGCCGGCGGCGTCCTCTCCCCTCCGTCACGAGGGGAAGCGAGGCCGTCGGTGCGGGGGGGCCCCGGCGGCCAGGCTCCGTGCTGGGTCGCGGCCCCCCACCCACCGCGGTGGGGGCGGCCCGAGCTCCGGCCGTCCTCCCGGGCGCAGCGCCGGGTCACTGAGGGAAACCCCGGGCCCCGGGCCAGGAAGGCCGAGGTGATGGCGGCGGATGTCGGGCGCGCCCCCGCGGGCGGACGCTCCCCCGATGGCGGCAGCGGGGGAGGCACCACCGCGGGGCCAAGAGGTCGTTTCCCTCACCCCAGGGCCAGGTACCTAGCGTCCGCGCTGCGGCGGGCCCCCTTCCCCGCCGCCCTCGGTGTTGGGAAGGAAGGCCGCCGTGGGCCGGGCGGAGGTTTAAAGACTCGGGCGGCGCGGTGCCGTCCGCGGCGGTGGGCGGCGGGCCCGGCGATGCCTTAAGGGGAAGGGAGTCTCTCCCTGCTTGCCCCCTGAGTGGCCGCCGGCCGCGCCCGCCCCGCGGGCAGCCGTGCCGGGGAGGGGCGTCCCTCTGCCCCCCCCTCTCCGCGGTCCGGTCTCGGCGGAGACCTCCGCGGCGCGGCCGGCCGCGCGCCGGTCTGCGCCCTGCCTCGGTGAGCTTCGGGCGACCCCCGGCGGCCGCGGGAGCGCGGGCTCCCTCTCCGCCGGGGCGGCGGGTCCCCGCGGTGGGGGCTCGCCGGGCGGCCGTGGTGCCGCCGTGCCTCCTTCGCGGCGCTGCGTTCCCGCGTTCCTTTCCGTGCCCTTTTACCCTCGCCGCCGGCGAGGGAAGGGCGGGCACCCCGGTCCGGGCGGCGGCGGCGCTGCTCGGCCTGGCCGGGCCCGGAGGGCGCCTGCCGCCTCGCTGAGGCGGGGGCCGTCCCGGCCCCGGGGCCCCGCTCGTGGCTTCCACGCCCCGCCGTTCCCGGCCCCGCCGGCGGGCGGGCAGGCGGGCGAGCCGGGGGCGTCCCACGCCCGGTCTCCGCGTGGAGACGGGGGAGAACGGGCGCTGTCCCCCGGCTGAGCGCCGTCTGCCTTCCGCCCGGCGCGTGGCCGCGGCAATGAGGCCCTGGCGTGGAAGCGGCGGTGCGGCGGCTGTCGGGGAGGGGCGGCCCCGTCCCGGCGGGGTGGGCGGGCGCCCGTCCGTCCGGCGGGCCGCGGGCGGCGCACGGTGCCGCTCGGTGTCTGGCGGTGCCCGCCTTTCGAGCCCGGCGGCGGGGAAAAGGGCGCCGGCCGCCGCGCGGCGGCCGGGCTTTTGTCGGGGCGCAGCCTGTGTGGAGGGTTCCCGAGCCCCGAGGCAGGGGGCGCAGGCGGGGCGCGGCCGGTGCGGTGCCGCGGCCTCCGCGCGGAGGCCGGGCCGAGCCCGGGCGCCTGGGCCGCCTCCGAAGCGAGCGAGGTGCTTGTCGCCCCAGGTCGCGGTGGAGGAGCGTGGGGCTCCTCCACGTCCCCCGGGCCCTCGCCGCTCGGAGTTGTGCAACCTTCTTCTCCGTGCTTGTACGGTCACTCGAGGCGTGGCTCCGGCCCGAAAAGGGGGCCGCTCCCCGACGAGCGGTCCCGGCCCCTCCGCGCGCGCGGGGCGGTGCCGAAAGGCAGACAACTCTTAGCGGTGGATCACTCGGCTCGTGCGTCGATGAAGAACGCAGCTAGCTGCGAGAATTAATGTGAATTGCAGGACACATTGATCATCGACACTTCGAACGCACTTGCGGCCCCGGGTTCCTCCCGGGGCTACGCCTGTCTGAGCGTCGCGTGACGATCAATCGCCGGCCGAGCCGCCCGCCCCCGCCCGCCGGGGGCGGCGGCCGCGGCGGCGCGGCTGGGGCGCCTCGCAGGCCCTTTTCCCGAAGGGCCTTCGTCCCCCTAAGTCGAGACTCGGGGAGCGCTCCGAAGCTCCCCGCTCCCGGAGCGCCCGCAGCGCGGAGCTCGTCCCACCGGAGCGGTGCCCGGGTGGGCGGTGCCGACCGGGGCCCGGCGCGGCGGTGGGGAGAGACGAAGCGAAGGCGGCGGCGGCGGGGTTGAGGTCGTGGGTGTCGAGGCGCGGGCCTCGGCCCCGACCCTCGGTCCTCCCGCGCGGGCGGCTGTCTGCGGGTGGGTACCGCGGTGGTACCGTGCCGTGCTGCCGCGCGCGCGCGTGTGCGTGCCGGGGGTCGGGAGACGGGAGGGTCGCCCTCCCCGCCCTCC
>JAUMJM010000100.1:95000-97500 GCA_033558235.1 Neomorphus geoffroyi
TCCCAGCGGATGGCAGCGTCGCGCTGGGGTCTGCCACCGTCTGCCTGCCGGCCAGGGGGCTTCGGACAGCCCGGCAGTGGTTAACCGGTGCGCCGGGCTCCGGAGCGGACGGCGCAGGTCACCGGGACCACACGCCTCCGGCCGGCCGCCAGGTCTACCCGGCTCCGTCGGGCAATCAGGTCTACCCGGCTCCGTTCGGCTATCAGGTCTACCCGCCTCCCTCCGTTCGGCTGCCAGGTCTACCCGCCTCCCGCCGTTCGGCTGTCAGGTCTACCCGGCTCCGTTCGGCTGTCAGGTCTACCCGCCTCCCTCCGTTCGGCTATCAGGTCTACCCGTCTCCGTTCGGCTGCCAGGTCTACCCGCCTCCCTCCGTTCGGCTGCCAGGTCTACCCGTCTCCGTTCGGCTGCCAGGTCTACCCGCCTCCCTCCGTTCGGCTGTCAGGTCTACCCGGCTCCGTCCGGCTATCAGGTCTACCCGTCTCCGTTCGGCTGCCAGGTCTACCCGCCTCCCTCCGTTCGGCTGTCAGGTCTACCCGGCTCCGTCCGGCTGCCAGGTCTACCCGTCTCCGTTCGGCTGCCAGGTCTACCCGCCTCCGTTCGGCTGCCAGGTCTACCCGCCTCCCGCCGTCCGGCTAGCAGGTCTACCCGCCTCCCTCCGTTCGGCTGTCCGGTCTACCCGGCTCCGTCCGGCTATCAGGTCTACCCGCCTCCCTCCCTTCGGCTGCCAGGTCTACCCGCCTCCCTCCGTCCGGCTGTCAGGTCTACCCGCCTCCGGCCGGGCGGGCGGGCGGGCTCCGGGTCTAGGCGGATGGCGCGGCGCCGCTCCGGCGTCCGTTCGTCCCGGCTTCGCAGGGTTGACAGGTCTACCCAGCGCCGGTGGACTTTGCCTCTCCTTGCGGCGGGCTGGGTAGACCTGTTAGCCGTGTCAGTTCCTCGGAGCTGTCGAAGGGGTCGCTGGTTTGCGCTGCCTCCAGTTACGTCCTCGTAAAGGCCGGCCGCTTTGGCGCGCCCCCTCGGTAGGTCCTCGTTGCCGTCTTGCGGTACTGCAAGGGAGCGGTCTCGTCTGTCCGTATTATAGGAGGCAGTGGCGGCACGCCTCCGAGGCCAGCGCCAGCGAGCAGCCGCCGAGCCCGCGACTCAGCCGGCGAAGAGGGGCCGCGCAGCAGTCGTTCGGGCGGCTCCGGCGGAACCCTTCGGCTCGCTTTTTTTTTTTTTTTTTTTACTTTTTCCCCCCACCCCCGTGGCGCGGCCGTCCTCCGCTTGTTTTTTTTCCGCTTTTCCCGAGCAAGCCTGCCCAGCGTGTCCGAGGGCCCCGGCCAGGCAGCGGCGTCTTGCTACGGTTTTCTGGCTTTTTTTTTTTTTTTCTTCTCTTTTTTTTCCCTCCTTCCCGTACGGGCCGGCACGATCGCTCGCCGCGTGGTGGGCATGGAAGAGCGGTAGCTGCTCGCGCGGATACCGGCTCTCTCGAACGCTCCGGGTCCCGGTGGTCCGGGTCCCGAAAAAAGGGAACCGATCCGAACCCGGTGAACGACGCCTACGCCCGTGGTGTCGTCTCCGCGGGTCGCGTCGGAGGCGCCTCTCGGCGGGCCGGCTCTGCCGGTGCTCCAGCCGCCGACGAGGCACTCTGCGGCGGCCGCTGGCCCGCAGAGCTCCGGCGCCCGCCCCTTCTCCTCCGGGGGTCGGCGGCTCGGGGGCGCGGGCCCTCGCTGTCCCGGGAAGCCGCGGCCGCGGGGCCCGTGCTCCCCGGAGCCCCGGTGGGAGTGAGGCGTCCCGGGTGGCGCCGGAGACGCCTCTCGGCGGGCCGGCTCTGCCGGTGCTCCAGCCGCCGACGAGGCACTCTGCGGCGGCCGCTGGCCCGCAGAGCTCCGGCGCCCGCCCCTTCTCCTCCGGGGGTCGGCGGCTCGGGGGCGCGGGCCCTCGCTGTCCCGGGAAGCCGCGGCCGCGGGGCCCGTGCTCCCCGGAGCCCCGGTGGGAGTGAGGCGTCCCGGGTGGCGCCGGAGACGCCTCTCGGCGGGCCGGCTCTGCCGGTGCTCCAGCCGCCGACGAGGCACTCTGCGGCGGCCGCTGGCCCGCAGAGCTCCGGCGCCCGCCCCTTCTCCTCCGGGGGTCGGCGGCTCGGGGGCGCGGGCCCTCGCTGTCCCGGGAGCCGCGGCCGCGGGGCCTGCGCTCCTTGCACCCGATCGATGAGGCATTTCGGGTGGCGTCGGAGTGGCTTCTCGGCGGGCCAGCGCTGCCGGTGCTCAGGCCGGCGTTGCACCTCTCCGCGGACGCCTCCCGCTCGCTTGCACGCAGGGCCCCCCGTGGGTGGCCGTCGCCGTCCCAGGAGCCGCGGCCGCGGGGCCTCGGCTCGTCGCTCTTTGCCGTCTCTCTGCTGATCGATGAGGCCTTTCGGGTCGCGTCGGAGAGGGCCCCCGGCGGGCCGGCTCCTCCGTGCTCCCCGTAACAGGGGAACCGCGGCGGTGTCCGGTGTTCGGGCCGGGAGGTCTCCTTTCCAATTCGC
>JAUMJM010000100.1:110000-112500 GCA_033558235.1 Neomorphus geoffroyi
CGGCGGCGCCGGGCTGACCTGTTGTCCGCCGTGGCGCGGGGTCCGCCTCCTGTCCGCGGCGGCGCGGGGTCCGCCTGCCGCCCGCCGCGGCGCAGGGTAGACCGGTTGTCCGCGGCCCGGCCTGCAGTTTTTCCTGCCTGTTTATTTCTCCCCCGCCCCCCATCGCCCCATCCCGTCGTCGGCAGCGAGCCTTTCTCCCCCCCCAAGCCCGTCTTACCGCCACGATGCGGTTTGCTGCGAGCCCTGCCGCTGCCCCAGTCCGCCTGCCCACCCCCCCCCAACCCCCCCCCCCCCCCACCCCCCGCCGTCCACCAAGCCGCCTGCCCCCCTCCCGCGGCCCCTCCCTCCCCAACCCATCCACCGCCTCCGGGTCGGCAGAGAGCCCTGCCGCCCCCGCCCCTCCCCATCCCCCACCCCTGCCCGACAGCTCGGCCGCCAAGGGCAAGGAACGGGCTGCTTTTAGAAACCCGAGCCAGGCATCCCGCCCCCCCGCCCCTCCGCCCTCCCCCCCAATTCCGCCCCGCTTATCACCCCCGGCCGCGCCCGGTCTGACTCACCCGGCTCCCCGTCGAGCCGGTTTTTCCGGCTCGGCCCCCGCCTCTGCACCAGCCAAGTGCCAAGTGCCGCCCCTCCTCCCCCGCGGGCGGGGTTCCGCTTGCCAGACAGCAGCTGCGCAGGGCACCGATCTGCCGACCCGCCCCCTCCCTCACCGCTTCCCCCCCTCCCCGCCTCCGCGCGCACAGCAGCCCCCCCTCCCCCAACACCCCCGCCCCCCCCCCCGCTTATTTTGGTAAGGTGCCCGTAGGAAAAATAAGTTACAAAAAACCCAGACCAAAAGAAATACACCAAAAAAACCGCAAGTAAACCAGAAAAGGCGCCCCCGTCCCTCCACTCCCCCGGGCAGCCTGAGCCGCGTGCCGTGCGGCGCGGTGCGCCGCCGGGGTAGGGGCGGCGGGCGGCGCGGCACGGCACGGCGCGGGGCGGCGCGGCGCGGGGCGGCGCGGGGCGGGGCGGCGCGGCGCGGCGCGGCGACTCTCCGGGGCGCTGGGGCCGGCACCGGCGCGTGCAGGGTCAGGCACCGTGCTTGCTCGGTTTTAAAACAAGCGAACAAAAAAAACCCCAGCCGACCGAGATGCAAGTAAAGCCTAAGGGTCGCCACGGCGAAAAACACCAGGCAAAACCCCAAATCCCAAAGCCGGCGAGCGCCCGGTGGGGTCGGGAGCCGGCCCCGGCAAGCGGTGTCCCACCCCTTCCGGTCTCCCAGCGGATGGCAGCGTCGCGCTGGGGTCTGCCACCGTCTGCCTGCCGGCCAGGGGGCTTCGGAGAGCCCGGCAGTGGTTAACCGGTGCGCCGGGCTCCGGAGCGGACGGCGCAGGTCACCGGGACCACACGCCTCCGGCCGGCCGCCAGGTCTACCCGGCTCCGTCGGGCAATCAGGTCTACCCGGCTCCGTTCGGCTATCAGGTCTACCCGCCTCCCTCCGTTCGGCTGCCAGGTCTACCCGCCTCCCGCCGTTCGGCTGTCAGGTCTACCCGGCTCCGTTCGGCTGTCAGGTCTACCCGCCTCCCTCCGTTCGGCTATCAGGTCTACCCGTCTCCGTTCGGCTGCCAGGTCTACCCGCCTCCCTCCGTTCGGCTGCCAGGTCTACCCGTCTCCGTTCGGCTGCCAGGTCTACCCGCCTCCCTCCGTTCGGCTGTCAGGTCTACCCGGCTCCGTCCGGCTATCAGGTCTACCCGTCTCCGTTCGGCTGCCAGGTCTACCCGCCTCCCTCCGTTCGGCTGTCAGGTCTACCCGGCTCCGTCCGGCTGCCAGGTCTACCCGTCTCCGTTCGGCTGCCAGGTCTACCCGCCTCCGTTCGGCTGCCAGGTCTACCCGCCTCCCGCCGTCCGGCTAGCAGGTCTACCCGCCTCCCTCCGTTCGGCTGTCCGGTCTACCCGGCTCCGTCCGGCTATCAGGTCTACCCGCCTCCCTCCCTTCGGCTGCCAGGTCTACCCGCCTCCCTCCGTCCGGCTGTCAGGTCTACCCGCCTCCGGCCGGGCGGGCGGGCGGGCTCCGGGTCTAGGCGGATGGCGCGGCGCCGCTCCGGCGTCCGTTCGTCCCGGCTTCGCAGGGTTGACAGGTCTACCCAGCGCCGGTGGACTTTGCCTCTCCTTGCGGCGGGCTGGGTAGACCTGTTAGCCGTGTCAGTTCCTCGGAGCTGTCGAAGGGGTCGCTGGTTTGCGCTGCCTCCAGTTACGTCCTCGTAAAGGCCGGCCGCTTTGGCGCGCCCCCTCGGTAGGTCCTCGTTGCCGTCTTGCGGTACTGCAAGGGAGCGGTCTCGTCTGTCCGTATTATAGGAGGCAGTGGCGGCACGCCTCCGAGGCCAGCGCCAGCGAGCAGCCGCCGAGCCCGCGACTCAGCCGGCGAAGAGGGGCCGCGCAGCAGTCGTTCGGGCGGCTCCGGCGGAACCCTTCGGCTCGCTTTTTTTTTTTTTTTTTTTACTTTTTCCCCCCACCCCCGT
>JAUMJM010000100.1:127500-130000 GCA_033558235.1 Neomorphus geoffroyi
CCGGGACCACACGCCTCCGGCCGGCCGCCAGGTCTACCCGGCTCCGTCGGGCAATCAGGTCTACCCGGCTCCGTTCGGCTATCAGGTCTACCCGCCTCCCTCCGTTCGGCTGCCAGGTCTACCCGCCTCCCGCCGTTCGGCTGTCAGGTCTACCCGGCTCCGTTCGGCTGCCAGGTCTACCCGCCTCCCTCCGTTCGGCTGCCAGGTCTACCCGTCTCCGTTCGGCTGCCAGGTCTACCCGCCTCCCTCCGTTCGGCTGCCAGGTCTACCCGTCTCCGTTCGGCTGCCAGGTCTACCCGCCTCCCTCCGTTCGGCTGTCAGGTCTACCCGGCTCCGTCCGGCTATCAGGTCTACCCGTCTCCGTTCGGCTGCCAGGTCTACCCGCCTCCCTCCGTTCGGCTGTCAGGTCTACCCGGCTCCGTCCGGCTGCCAGGTCTACCCGTCTCCGTTCGGCTGCCAGGTCTACCCGCCTCCGTTCGGCTGCCAGGTCTACCCGCCTCCCGCCGTCCGGCTAGCAGGTCTACCCGCCTCCCTCCGTTCGGCTGTCCGGTCTACCCGGCTCCGTCCGGCTATCAGGTCTACCCGCCTCCCTCCCTTCGGCTGCCAGGTCTACCCGCCTCCGGCCGGGCGGGCGGGCGGGCTCCGGGTCTAGGCGGATGGCGCGGCGCCGCTCCGGCGTCCGTTCGTCCCGGCTTCGCAGGGTTGACAGGTCTACCCAGCGCCGGTGGACTTTGCCTCTCCTTGCGGCGGGCTGGGTAGACCTGTTAGCCGTGTCAGTTCCTCGGAGCTGTCGAAGGGGTCGCTGGTTTGCGCTGCCTCCAGTTACGTCCTCGTAAAGGCCGGCCGCTTTGGCGCGCCCCCTCGGTAGGTCCTCGTTGCCGTCTTGCGGTACTGCAAGGGAGCGGTCTCGTCTGTCCGTATTATAGGAGGCAGTGGCGGCACGCCTCCGAGGCCAGCGCCAGCGAGCAGCCGCCGAGCCCGCGACTCAGCCGGCGAGGAGGGGCCGCGCAGCAGTCGTTCGGGCGGCTCCGGCGGAACCCTTCGGCTCGCTTTTTTTTTTTTTTTTTTTTACTTTTTCCCCCCACCCCCGTGGCGCGGCCGTCCTCCGCTTGTTTTTTTTCCGCTTTTCCCGAGCAAGCCTGCCCAGCGTGTCCGAGGGCCCCGGCCAGGCAGCGGCGTCTTGCTACGGTTTTCTGGCTTTTTTTTTTTTTTTCTTCTCTTTTTTTTCCCTCCTTCCCGTACGGCCGGCACGATCGCTCGCCGCGTGGTGGGCATGGAAGAGCGGTAGCTGCTCGCGCGGATACCGGCTCTCTCGAACGCTCCGGGTCCCGGTGGTCCGGGTCCCGAAAAAAGGGAACCGATCCGAACCCGGTGAACGACGCCTACGCCCGTGGTGTCGTCTCCGCGGGTCGCGTCGGAGGCGCCTCTCGGCGGGCCGGCTCTGCCGGTGCTCCAGCCGCCGACGAGGCACTCTGCGGCGGCCGCTGGCCCGCAGAGCTCCGGCGCCCGCCCCTTCTCCTCCGGGGGTCGGCGGCTCGGGGGCGCGGGCCCTTGCTGTCCCGGGAAGCCGCGGCCGCGGGGCCCGTGCTCCCCGGAGCCCCGGTGGGAGTGAGGCGTCCCGGGTGGCGCCGGAGACGCCTCTCGGCGGGCCGGCTCTGCCGGTGCTCCAGCCGCCGACGAGGCACTCTGCGGCGGCCGCTGGCCCGCAGAGCTCCGGCGCCCGCCCCTTCTCCTCCGGGGGTCGGCGGCTCGGGGGCGCGGGCCCTCGCTGTCCCGGGAAGCCGCGGCCGCGGGGCCCGTGCTCCCCGGAGCCCCGGTGGGAGTGAGGCGTCCCGGGTGGCGCCGGAGACGCCTCTCGGCGGGCCGGCTCTGCCGGTGCTCCAGCCGCCGACGAGGCACTCTGCGGCGGCCGCTGGCCCGCAGAGCTCCAGCGCCCGCCCCTTCTCTTCTGGGGGTCGGGGGCGCGGGCCCTCGCTGCCCCGGGAGCCGCGGCCGCGGGGCCTGCGCTCCTTGCACCCGATCGATGAGGCATTTCGGGTGGCGTCGGAGTGGCTTCTCGGCGGGCCGGCGCTGCCGGTGCTCAGGCCGGCGTTGCACCTCTCCGCGGACGCCTCCCGCTCGCTTGCACGCAGGGCCCCCCGTGGGTGGCCGTCGCCGTCCCAGGAGCCGCGGCCGCGGGGCCTCGGCTCGTCGCTCTTTGCCGTCTCTCTGCTGATCGATGAGGCCTTTCGGGTCGCGTCGGAGAGGGCCCCCGGCGGGCCGGCTCCTCCGTGCTCCCCGTAACAGGGGAACCGCGGCGGTGTCCGGTGTTCGGGCCGGGAGGTCTCCTTTCCAATTCGCTTCCCGTCGCATGCGAGGTGTCGCCCTCGTTCCCCGCGGGAAAGGGGGGCCGTGCTGCGACGGCGGTGACGGCGGCCGTGGGGCGCGTGCCCCCGCCGCGTCGCCCCGTCCCCCTCCGCTCGCCGGGGTCGGTGGGGCTTCCTGACCGAACCGGGCTGTG
>JAUMJM010000100.1:142500-145000 GCA_033558235.1 Neomorphus geoffroyi
CCATCCCCCACCCCTGCCCGACAGCTCGGCCGCCAAGGGCAAGGAACGGGCTGCTTTTAGAAACCCGAGCCAGGCATCCCGCCCCCCCGCCCCTCCGCCCTCCCCCCCAATTCCGCCCCGCTTATCACCCCCGGCCGCGCCCGGTCTGACTCACCCGGCTCCCCGTCGAGCCGGTTTTTCCGGCTCGGCCCCCGCCTCTGCACCAGCCAAGTGCCAAGTGCCGCCCCTCCTCCCCCGCGGGCGGGGTTCCGCTTGCCAGACAGCAGCTGCGCAGGGCACCGATCTGCCGACCCGCCCCCTCCCTCACCGCTTCCCCCCCTCCCCGCCTCCGCGCGCACAGCAGCCCCCCCTCCCCCAACACCCCCGCCCCCCCCCCCCCGCTTATTTTGGTAAGGTGCCCGTAGGAAAAATAAGTTACAAAAAACCCAGACCAAAAGAAATACACCAAAAAAAACCGCAAGTAAACCAGAAAAGGCGCCCCCGTCCCTCCACTCCCCCGGGCAGCCTGAGCCGCGTGCCGTGCGGCGCGGTGCGCCGCCGGGGTAGGGGCGGCGGGCGGCGCGGCACGGCGCGGGGCGGCGCGGCGCGGGGCGGCGCGGGGCGGGGCGGCGCGGCGCGGCGCGGCGACTCTCCGGGGCGCTGGGGCCGGCACCGGCGCGTGCAGGGTCAGGCACCGTGCTTGCTCGGTTTTAAAACAAGCGAACAAAAAAAACCCCAGCCGACCGAGATGCAAGTAAAGCCTAAGGGTCGCCACGGCGAAAAACACCAGGCAAAACCCCAAATCCCAAAGCCGGCGAGCGCCCGGTGGGGTCGGGAGCCGGCCCCGGCAAGCGGTGTCCCACCCCTTCCGGTCTCCCAGCGGATGGCAGCGTCGCGCTGGGGTCTGCCACCGTCTGCCTGCCGGCCAGGGGGCTTCGGACAGCCCGGCAGTGGTTAACCGGTGCGCCGGGCTCCGGAGCGGACGGCGCAGGTCACCGGGACCACACGCCTCCGGCCGGCCGCCAGGTCTACCCGGCTCCGTCGGGCAATCAGGTCTACCCGGCTCCGTTCGGCTATCAGGTCTACCCGCCTCCCTCCGTTCGGCTGCCAGGTCTACCCGCCTCCCGCCGTTCGGCTGTCAGGTCTACCCGGCTCCGTTCGGCTGCCAGGTCTACCCGCCTCCCTCCGTTCGGCTGCCAGGTCTACCCGTCTCCGTTCGGCTGCCAGGTCTACCCGCCTCCCTCCGTTCGGCTGCCAGGTCTACCCGTCTCCGTTCGGCTGCCAGGTCTACCCGCCTCCCTCCGTTCGGCTGTCAGGTCTACCCGGCTCCGTCCGGCTATCAGGTCTACCCGTCTCCGTTCGGCTGCCAGGTCTACCCGCCTCCCTCCGTTCGGCTGTCAGGTCTACCCGGCTCCGTCCGGCTGCCAGGTCTACCCGTCTCCGTTCGGCTGCCAGGTCTACCCGCCTCCGTTCGGCTGCCAGGTCTACCCGCCTCCCGCCGTCCGGCTAGCAGGTCTACCCGCCTCCCTCCGTTCGGCTGTCCGGTCTACCCGGCTCCGTCCGGCTATCAGGTCTACCCGCCTCCCTCCCTTCGGCTGCCAGGTCTACCCGCCTCCGGCCGGGCGGGCGGGCGGGCTCCGGGTCTAGGCGGATGGCGCGGCGCCGCTCCGGCGTCCGTTCGTCCCGGCTTCGCAGGGTTGACAGGTCTACCCAGCGCCGGTGGACTTTGCCTCTCCTTGCGGCGGGCTGGGTAGACCTGTTAGCCGTGTCAGTTCCTCGGAGCTGTCGAAGGGGTCGCTGGTTTGCGCTGCCTCCAGTTACGTCCTCGTAAAGGCCGGCCGCTTTGGCGCGCCCCCTCGGTAGGTCCTCGTTGCCGTCTTGCGGTACTGCAAGGGAGCGGTCTCGTCTGTCCGTATTATAGGAGGCAGTGGCGGCACGCCTCCGAGGCCAGCGCCAGCGAGCAGCCGCCGAGCCCGCGACTCAGCCGGCGAGGAGGGGCCGCGCAGCAGTCGTTCGGGCGGCTCCGGCGGAACCCTTCGGCTCGCTTTTTTTTTTTTTTTTTTTTACTTTTTCCCCCCACCCCCGTGGCGCGGCCGTCCTCCGCTTGTTTTTTTTCCGCTTTTCCCGAGCAAGCCTGCCCAGCGTGTCCGAGGGCCCCGGCCAGGCAGCGGCGTCTTGCTACGGTTTTCTGGCTTTTTTTTTTTTTTTCTTCTCTTTTTTTTCCCTCCTTCCCGTACGGCCGGCACGATCGCTCGCCGCGTGGTGGGCATGGAAGAGCGGTAGCTGCTCGCGCGGATACCGGCTCTCTCGAACGCTCCGGGTCCCGGTGGTCCGGGTCCCGAAAAAAGGGAACCGATCCGAACCCGGTGAACGACGCCTACGCCCGTGGTGTCGTCTCCGCGGGTCGCGTCGGAGGCGCCTCTCGGCGGGCCGGCTCTGCCGGTGCTCCAGCCGCCGACGAGGCACTCTGCGGCGGCCGCTGGCCCGCAGAGCTCCGGCGCCCGCCCCTTCTCCTCCGGGG
>JAUMJM010000100.1:162500-165000 GCA_033558235.1 Neomorphus geoffroyi
AGTTTTTCCTGCCTGTTTATTTCTCCCCCGCCCCCCATCGCCCCATCCCGTCGTCGGCAGCGAGCCTTTCTCCCCCCCCAAGCCCGTCTTACCGCCACGATGCGGTTTGCTGCGAGCCCTGCCGCTGCCCCAGTCCGCCTGCCCACCCCCCCCCCAACCCCCCCCCCCCCCACCCCCCGCCGTCCACCAAGCCGCCTGCCCCCCTCCCGCGGCCCCTCCCTCCCCAACCCATCCACCGCCTCCGGGTCGGCAGAGAGCCCTGCCGCCCCCGCCCCTCCCCATCCCCCACCCCTGCCCGACAGCTCGGCCGCCAAGGGCAAGGAACGGGCTGCTTTTAGAAACCCGAGCCAGGCATCCCGCCCCCCCGCCCCTCCGCCCTCCCCCCCAATTCCGCCCCGCTTATCACCCCCGGCCGCGCCCGGTCTGACTCACCCGGCTCCCCGTCGAGCCGGTTTTTCCGGCTCGGCCCCCGCCTCTGCACCAGCCAAGTGCCAAGTGCCGCCCCTCCTCCCCCGCGGGCGGGGTTCCGCTTGCCAGACAGCAGCTGCGCAGGGCACCGATCTGCCGACCCGCCCCCTCCCTCACCGCTTCCCCCCCTCCCCGCCTCCGCGCGCACAGCAGCCCCCCCTCCCCCAACACCCCCGCCCCCCCCCCCCCGCTTATTTTGGTAAGGTGCCCGTAGGAAAAATAAGTTACAAAAAACCCAGACCAAAAGAAATACACCAAAAAAAACCGCAAGTAAACCAGAAAAGGCGCCCCCGTCCCTCCACTCCCCCGGGCAGCCTGAGCCGCGTGCCGTGCGGCGCGGTGCGCTGCCGGGGTAGGGGCGGCGGGCGGCGCGGCACGGCGCGGGGCGGCGCGGCGCGGGGCGGCGCGGGGCGGGGCGGCGCGGCGCGGCGCGGCGACTCTCCGGGGCGCTGGGGCCGGCACCGGCGCGTGCAGGGTCAGGCACCGTGCTTGCTCGGTTTTAAAACAAGCGAACAAAAAAAAACCCCAGCCGACCGAGATGCAAGTAAAGCCTAAGGGTCGCCACGGCGAAAAACACCAGGCAAAACCCCAAATCCCAAAGCCGGCGAGCGCCCGGTGGGGTCGGGAGCCGGCCCCGGCAAGCGGTGTCCCACCCCTTCCGGTCTCCCAGCGGATGGCAGCGTCGCGCTGGGGTCTGCCACCGTCTGCCTGCCGGCCAGGGGGCTTCGGACAGCCCGGCAGTGGTTAACCGGTGCGCCGGGCTCCGGAGCGGACGGCGCAGGTCACCGGGACCACACGCCTCCGGCCGGCCGCCAGGTCTACCCGGCTCCGTCGGGCAATCAGGTCTACCCGGCTCCGTTCGGCTATCAGGTCTACCCGCCTCCCTCCGTTCGGCTGCCAGGTCTACCCGCCTCCCGCCGTTCGGCTGTCAGGTCTACCCGGCTCCGTTCGGCTGCCAGGTCTACCCGCCTCCCTCCGTTCGGCTGCCAGGTCTACCCGTCTCCGTTCGGCTGCCAGGTCTACCCGCCTCCCTCCGTTCGGCTGCCAGGTCTACCCGTCTCCGTTCGGCTGCCAGGTCTACCCGCCTCCCTCCGTTCGGCTGTCAGGTCTACCCGGCTCCGTCCGGCTATCAGGTCTACCCGTCTCCGTTCGGCTGCCAGGTCTACCCGCCTCCCTCCGTTCGGCTGTCAGGTCTACCCGGCTCCGTCCGGCTGCCAGGTCTACCCGTCTCCGTTCGGCTGCCAGGTCTACCCGCCTCCGTTCGGCTGCCAGGTCTACCCGCCTCCCGCCGTCCGGCTAGCAGGTCTACCCGCCTCCCTCCGTTCGGCTGTCCGGTCTACCCGGCTCCGTCCGGCTATCAGGTCTACCCGCCTCCCTCCCTTCGGCTGCCAGGTCTACCCGCCTCCGGCCGGGCGGGCGGGCGGGCTCCGGGTCTAGGCGGATGGCGCGGCGCCGCTCCGGCGTCCGTTCGTCCCGGCTTCGCAGGGTTGACAGGTCTACCCAGCGCCGGTGGACTTTGCCTCTCCTTGCGGCGGGCTGGGTAGACCTGTTAGCCGTGTCAGTTCCTCGGAGCTGTCGAAGGGGTCGCTGGTTTGCGCTGCCTCCAGTTACGTCCTCGTAAAGGCCGGCCGCTTTGGCGCGCCCCCTCGGTAGGTCCTCGTTGCCGTCTTGCGGTACTGCAAGGGAGCGGTCTCGTCTGTCCGTATTATAGGAGGCAGTGGCGGCACGCCTCCGAGGCCAGCGCCAGCGAGCAGCCGCCGAGCCCGCGACTCAGCCGGCGAGGAGGGGCCGCGCAGCAGTCGTTCGGGCGGCTCCGGCGGAACCCTTCGGCTCGCTTTTTTTTTTTTTTTTTTTTACTTTTTCCCCCCACCCCCGTGGCGCGGCCGTCCTCCGCTTGTTTTTTTTCCGCTTTTCCCGAGCAAGCCTGCCCAGCGTGTCCGAGGGCCCCGGCCAGGCAGCGGCGTCTTGCTACGGTTTTCTGGCTTTTTTTTTTTTTTTCTTCTCTTTTTTTTCCCTCCTTCCCGTACGGCCG
>JAUMJM010000100.1:170000-172500 GCA_033558235.1 Neomorphus geoffroyi
TCCTCTCCCCTCCGTCACGAGGGGAAGCGAGGCCGTCGGTGCGGGGGGGCCCCGGCGGCCAGGCTCCGTGCTGGGTCGCGGCCCCCCACCCACCGCGGTGGGGGCGGCCCGAGCTCCGGCCGTCCTCCCGGGCGCAGCGCCGGGTCACTGAGGGAAACCCCGGGCCCCGGGCCAGGAAGGCCGAGGTGATGGCGGCGGATGTCGGGCGCGCCCCCGCGGGCGGACGCTCCCCCGATGGCGGCAGCGGGGGAGGCACCACCGCGGGGCCAAGAGGTCGTTTCCCTCACCCCAGGGCCAGGTACCTAGCGTCCGCGCTGCGGCGGGCCCCCTTCCCCGCCGCCCTCGGTGTTGGGAAGGAAGGCCGCCGTGGGCCGGGCGGAGGTTTAAAGACTCGGGCGGCGCGGTGCCGTCCGCGGCGGTGGGCGGCGGGCCCGGCGATGCCTTAAGGGGAAGGGAGTCTCTCCCTGCTTGCCCCCTGAGTGGCCGCCGGCCGCGCCCGCCCCGCGGGCAGCCGTGCCGGGGAGGGGCGTCCCTCTGCCCCCCCCTCTCCGCGGTCCGGTCTCGGCGGAGACCTCCGCGGCGCGGCCGGCCGCGCGCCGGTCTGCGCCCTGCCTCGGTGAGCTTCGGGCGACCCCCGGCGGCCGCGGGAGCGCGGGCTCCCTCTCCGCCGGGGCGGCGGGTCCCCGCGGTGGGGGCTCGCCGGGCGGCCGTGGTGCCGCCGTGCCTCCTTCGCGGCGCTGCGTTCCCGCGTTCCTTTCCGTGCCCTTTTACCCTCGCCGCCGGCGAGGGAAGGGCGGGCACCCCGGTCCGGGCGGCGGCGGCGCTGCTCGGCCTGGCCGGGCCCGGAGGGCGCCTGCCGCCTCGCTGAGGCGGGGGCCATCCCGGCCCCGGGGCCCCGCTCGTGGCTTCCACGCCCCGCCGTTCCCGGCCCCGCCGGCGGGCGGGCAGGCGGGCGAGCCGGGGGCGTCCCACGCCCGGTCTCCGCGTGGAGACGGGGGAGAACGGGCGCTGTCCCCCGGCTGAGCGCCGTCTGCCTTCCGCCCGGCGCGTGGCCGCGGCAATGAGGCCCTGGCGTGGAAGCGGCGGTGCGGCGGCTGTCGGGGAGGGGCGGCCCCGTCCCGGCGGGGTGGGCGGGCGCCCGTCCGTCCGGCGGGCCGCGGGCGGCGCACGGTGCCGCTCGGTGTCTGGCGGTGCCCGCCTTTCGAGCCCGGCGGCGGGGAAAAGGGCGCCGGCCGCCGCGCGGCGGCCGGGCTTTTGTCGGGGTGCAGCCTGTGTGGAGGGTTCCCGAGCCCCGAGGCAGGGGGCGCAGGCGGGGCGCGGCCGGTGCGGTGCCGCGGCCTCCGCGCGGAGGCCGGGCCGAGCCCGGGCGCCTGGGCCGCCTCCGAAGCGAGCGAGGTGCTTGTCGCCCCAGGTCGCGGTGGAGGAGCGTGGGGCTCCTCCACGTCCCCCGGGCCCTCGCCGCTCGGAGTTGTGCAACCTTCTTCTCCGTGCTTGTACGGTCACTCGAGGCGTGGCTCCGGCCCGAAAAGGGGGCCGCTCCCCGACGAGCGGTCCCGGCCCCTCCGCGCGCGCGGGGCGGTGCCGAAAGGCAGACAACTCTTAGCGGTGGATCACTCGGCTCGTGCGTCGATGAAGAACGCAGCTAGCTGCGAGAATTAATGTGAATTGCAGGACACATTGATCATCGACACTTCGAACGCACTTGCGGCCCCGGGTTCCTCCCGGGGCTACGCCTGTCTGAGCGTCGCGTGACGATCAATCGCCGGCCGAGCCGCCCGCCCCCGCCCGCCGGGGGCGGCGGCCGCGGCGGCGCGGCTGGGGCGCCTCGCAGGCCCTTTTCCCGAAGGGCCTTCGTCCCCCTAAGTCGAGACTCGGGGAGCGCTCCGAAGCTCCCCGCTCCCGGAGCGCCCGCAGCGCGGAGCTCGTCCCACCGGAGCGGTGCCCGGGTGGGCGGTGCCGACCGGGGCCCGGCGCGGCGGTGGGGAGAGACGAAGCGAAGGCGGCGGCGGCGGGGTTGAGGTCGTGGGTGTCGAGGCGCGGGCCTCGGCCCCGACCCTCGGTCCTCCCGCGCGGGCGGCTGTCTGCGGGTGGGTACCGCGGTGGTACCGTGCCGTGCTGCCGCGCGCGCGCGTGTGCGTGCCGGGGGTCGGGAGACGGGAGGGTCGCCCTCCCCGCCCTCCCTCCTTCCCGCTCCGTCCCTTCCTTCTCCTCCCCGACTCGACCCCGTCGCGCCACCCCGCCCCCCGGGGCGTGGGGCCCCGCGCGGTGTCGGGGCGGCGGCGGCGGTGTGCGGCGGCGGCCCCCGCGCGTGCGGGTCTCCGCCTCCCGCCTCTGCCGGCCGCCGTCCCCGGCCGCCGGGCTCTCGCCTCCGCCCCGGGTGGGCGGCGGTCTTCCCGGCCGGCCGCCGCCGCCACCCGGTCCGCTCTGACGGTGGGCCGTCTCCCGGGCGGGGCGCGCGCCCCGTCGTCGGGTTCGCTCTCCGGGCTGGGGCTGGAGCCGC
>JAUMJM010000100.1:182500-185000 GCA_033558235.1 Neomorphus geoffroyi
GCGCGGGGTAGACCTCTTGTCCGCGGCGGCGCGGGGTAGACCTCTTGTCCGCCGCGGCGCGGGGTAGACCTCTTGGCGGCGGCGGCGCGGGGTAGACCTCTTGTCCGCGGCGGCGCGGGGTAGACCTCTTGTCCGCCGCGGCGCGGGGTAGACCTCTTGTCCGCCGCGGCGCGGGGTAGACCTCTTGGCGGCGGCGGCGCGGGGTAGACCTCTTGTCCGCGGCGGCGCGGGGTAGACCTCTTGTCCGCCGCGGCGCGGGGTATACCTCTTGGCGGCGGCGGCGCGGGGTAGACCTGTTGTCCGCGGCGGCGCGGGGTAGACCTGTTGTCGGCGGCGGCGCGGGGTAGATCTCTTGTCGGCGTTGGCGCGGGGTAGACCTCTTGTCCGCGGCGGCGCGGGGTCCGCCTCCCGTCCGCGCCGGCGACGAGGTAGGCCTCCCGTCCACCGCGGCGCGGGGTCATCCTGCCGTCCGCGGCGGCGCGGGTTTGACCTCTTCTCCCCGGCGGCGCGGGGTCGACCTGTTGTCTGCGGCGGCGCCGGGCTGACCTGTTGTCCGCCGTGGCGCGGGGTCCGCCTCCTGTCCGCGGCGGCGCGGGGTCCGCCTGCCGCCCGCCGCGGCGCAGGGTAGACCGGTTGTCCGCGGCCCGGCCTGCAGTTTTTCCTGCCTGTTTATTTCTCCCCCGCCCCCCATCGCCCCATCCCGTCGTCGGCAGCGAGCCTTTCTCCCCCCCCAAGCCCGTCTTACCGCCACGATGCGGTTTGCTGCGAGCCCTGCCGCTGCCCCAGTCCGCCTGCCCACCCCCCCCCCAACCCCCCCCCCCCCCACCCCCCGCCGTCCACCAAGCCGCCTGCCCCCCTCCCGCGGCCCCTCCCTCCCCAACCCATCCACCGCCTCCGGGTCGGCAGAGAGCCCTGCCGCCCCCGCCCCTCCCCATCCCCCACCCCTGCCCGACAGCTCGGCCGCCAAGGGCAAGGAACGGGCTGCTTTTAGAAACCCGAGCCAGGCATCCCGCCCCCCCGCCCCTCCGCCCTCCCCCCCAATTCCGCCCCGCTTATCACCCCCGGCCGCGCCCGGTCTGACTCACCCGGCTCCCCGTCGAGCCGGTTTTTCCGGCTCGGCCCCCGCCTCTGCACCAGCCAAGTGCCAAGTGCCGCCCCTCCTCCCCCGCGGGCGGGGTTCCGCTTGCCAGACAGCAGCTGCGCAGGGCACCGATCTGCCGACCCGCCCCCTCCCTCACCGCTTCCCCCCCTCCCCGCCTCCGCGCGCACAGCAGCCCCCCCTCCCCCAACACCCCCGCCCCCCCCCCCCGCTTATTTTGGTAAGGTGCCCGTAGGAAAAATAAGTTACAAAAAACCCAGACCAAAAGAAATACACCAAAAAAAACCGCAAGTAAACCAGAAAAGGCGCCCCCGTCCCTCCACTCCCCCGGGCAGCCTGAGCCGCGTGCCGTGCGGCGCGGTGCGCCGCCGGGGTAGGGGCGGCGGGCGGCGCGGCACGGCGCGGGGCGGCGCGGCGCGGGGCGGCGCGGGGCGGGGCGGCGCGGCGCGGCGCGGCGACTCTCCGGGGCGCTGGGGCCGGCACCGGCGCGTGCAGGGTCAGGCACCGTGCTTGCTCGGTTTTAAAACAAGCGAACAAAAAAAACCCCAGCCGACCGAGATGCAAGTAAAGCCTAAGGGTCGCCACGGCGAAAAACACCAGGCAAAACCCCAAATCCCAAAGCCGGCGAGCGCCCGGTGGGGTCGGGAGCCGGCCCCGGCAAGCGGTGTCCCACCCCTTCCGGTCTCCCAGCGGATGGCAGCGTCGCGCTGGGGTCTGCCACCGTCTGCCTGCCGGCCAGGGGGCTTCGGACAGCCCGGCAGTGGTTAACCGGTGCGCCGGGCTCCGGAGCGGACGGCGCAGGTCACCGGGACCACACGCCTCCGGCCGGCCGCCAGGTCTACCCGGCTCCGTCGGGCAATCAGGTCTACCCGGCTCCGTTCGGCTATCAGGTCTACCCGCCTCCCTCCGTTCGGCTGCCAGGTCTACCCGCCTCCCGCCGTTCGGCTGTCAGGTCTACCCGGCTCCGTTCGGCTGCCAGGTCTACCCGCCTCCCTCCGTTCGGCTGCCAGGTCTACCCGTCTCCGTTCGGCTGCCAGGTCTACCCGCCTCCCTCCGTTCGGCTGCCAGGTCTACCCGTCTCCGTTCGGCTGCCAGGTCTACCCGCCTCCCTCCGTTCGGCTGTCAGGTCTACCCGGCTCCGTCCGGCTATCAGGTCTACCCGTCTCCGTTCGGCTGCCAGGTCTACCCGCCTCCCTCCGTTCGGCTGTCAGGTCTACCCGGCTCCGTCCGGCTGCCAGGTCTACCCGTCTCCGTTCGGCTGCCAGGTCTACCCGCCTCCGTTCGGCTGCCAGGTCTACCCGCCTCCCGCCGTCCGGCTAGCAGGTCTACCCGCCTCCCTCCGTTCGGCTGTCCGGTCTACCCGGCTCCGTCCGGCTATCAGGTCTACCCGCCTCCCTCCCT
>JAUMJM010000100.1:190000-192500 GCA_033558235.1 Neomorphus geoffroyi
GGGGGGAGGGCACGCTCGCGGCCCTTCTCGCTCGCCGGCCGACGCCGCCGCCGCCCCGGCGGCCGCCGCGTCCGTCGCTCTTCCTCTGGCGCGCGCGCGCGCGCGCGTCGCCCATCCGGCCGACGGGGAGGCGCACCGCCTCCCTGCGGCGCCAACCCGCTTCCGTGCCTCTGCTCTCCCGCCCGGCACCGGCCGGTGCCTGGCCCCCGGCACCGGGACGGGGCACGTGGCCCCCGCCCTGCCTCGCCTCGCTCCGACGTCGGCCCAGCCGCCGCCGCCGGGCAGGTAGGGGGGCGCGGGCGCGGACCCTCCGCTCCCGGGTCCTGCCGCGGGGTCAGGCGGCCCCGGCCGGAGCCGCGGGGCGGGAGTTGCGCCGCACGCGAGCGGGTGGGGCTGCCGGCAGGGGGCGCTGGTGCGCTCCCCCCCCCACCGGCGGAAGGGCCCGCTCGCGCCGCGGAGGAGGGCGGAGCGGCGAGCGGCGGCCGTCGCGCGGCGGGGCGCGGCGGGCCAGCAGAGGGGGCCGCGGGGGCCCCCCCCCCCCTCACGGGTCGGGGGAGGCGGCTCCCCCGACCGCGGGCGGCGAGGCCGCCGGGCGTTCCGGGATTGGTGCGCGGCGTCGGGTCCCCCCCCCGCCGCCGGCGGCGTCCTCTCCCCTCCGTCACGAGGGGAAGCGAGGCCGTCGGTGCGGGGGGGCCCCGGCGGCCAGGCTCCGTGCTGGGTCGCGGCCCCCCACCCACCGCGGTGGGGGCGGCCCGAGCTCCGGCCGTCCTCCCGGGCGCAGCGCCGGGTCACTGAGGGAAACCCCGGGCCCCGGGCCAGGAAGGCCGAGGTGATGGCGGCGGATGTCGGGCGCGCCCCCGCGGGCGGACGCTCCCCCGATGGCGGCAGCGGGGGAGGCACCACCGCGGGGCCAAGAGGTCGTTTCCCTCACCCCAGGGCCAGGTACCTAGCGTCCGCGCTGCGGCGGGCCCCCTTCCCCGCCGCCCTCGGTGTTGGGAAGGAAGGCCGCCGTGGGCCGGGCGGAGGTTTAAAGACTCGGGCGGCGCGGTGCCGTCCGCGGCGGTGGGCGGCGGGCCCGGCGATGCCTTAAGGGGAAGGGAGTCTCTCCCTGCTTGCCCCCTGAGTGGCCGCCGGCCGCGCCCGCCCCGCGGGCAGCCGTGCCGGGGAGGGGCGTCCCTCTGCCCCCCCCTCTCCGCGGTCCGGTCTCGGCGGAGACCTCCGCGGCGCGGCCGGCCGCGCGCCGGTCTGCGCCCTGCCTCGGTGAGCTTCGGGCGACCCCCGGCGGCCGCGGGAGCGCGGGCTCCCTCTCCGCCGGGGCGGCGGGTCCCCGCGGTGGGGGCTCGCCGGGCGGCCGTGGTGCCGCCGTGCCTCCTTCGCGGCGCTGCGTTCCCGCGTTCCTTTCCGTGCCCTTTTACCCTCGCCGCCGGCGAGGGAAGGGCGGGCACCCCGGTCCGGGCGGCGGCGGCGCTGCTCGGCCTGGCCGGGCCCGGAGGGCGCCTGCCGCCTCGCTGAGGCGGGGGCCGTCCCGGCCCCGGGGCCCCGCTCGTGGCTTCCACGCCCCGCCGTTCCCGGCCCCGCCGGCGGGCGGGCAGGCGGGCGAGCCGGGGGCGTCCCACGCCCGGTCTCCGCGTGGAGACGGGGGAGAACGGGCGCTGTCCCCCGGCTGAGCGCCGTCTGCCTTCCGCCCGGCGCGTGGCCGCGGCAATGAGGCCCTGGCGTGGAAGCGGCGGTGCGGCGGCTGTCGGGGAGGGGCGGCCCCGTCCCGGCGGGGTGGGCGGGCGCCCGTCCGTCCGGCGGGCCGCGGGCGGCGCACGGTGCCGCTCGGTGTCTGGCGGTGCCCGCCTTTCGAGCCCGGCGGCGGGGAAAAGGGCGCCGGCCGCCGCGCGGCGGCCGGGCTTTTGTCGGGGTGCAGCCTGTGTGGAGGGTTCCCGAGCCCCGAGGCAGGGGGCGCAGGCGGGGCGCGGCCGGTGCGGTGCCGCGGCCTCCGCGCGGAGGCCGGGCCGAGCCCGGGCGCCTGGGCCGCCTCCGAAGCGAGCGAGGTGCTTGTCGCCCCAGGTCGCGGTGGAGGAGCGTGGGGCTCCTCCACGTCCCCCGGGCCCTCGCCGCTCGGAGTTGTGCAACCTTCTTCTCCGTGCTTGTACGGTCACTCGAGGCGTGGCTCCGGCCCGAAAAGGGGGCCGCTCCCCGACGAGCGGTCCCGGCCCCTCCGCGCGCGCGGGGCGGTGCCGAAAGGCAGACAACTCTTAGCGGTGGATCACTCGGCTCGTGCGTCGATGAAGAACGCAGCTAGCTGCGAGAATTAATGTGAATTGCAGGACACATTGATCATCGACACTTCGAACGCACTTGCGGCCCCGGGTTCCTCCCGGGGCTACGCCTGTCTGAGCGTCGCGTGACGATCAATCGCCGGCCGAGCCGCCCGCCCCCGCCCGCCGGGGGCGGCGGCCGCGGCGGCGCGGCTGGGGCGCCTCGCAGGCCCTTTTCCCGAAGGGCCTTCGTC
>JAUMJM010000100.1:200000-202500 GCA_033558235.1 Neomorphus geoffroyi
CCCCGGGCAGCCTGAGCCGCGTGCCGTGCGGCGCGGTGCGCCGCCGGGGTAGGGGCGGCGGGCGGCGCGGCACGGCGCGGGGCGGCGCGGCGCGGGGCGGCGCGGGGCGGGGCGGCGCGGCGCGGCGTGGCGACTCTCCGGGGCGCTGGGGCCGGCACCGGCGCGTGCAGGGTCAGGCACCGTGCTTGCTCGGTTTTAAAACAAGCGAACAAAAAAAACCCCAGCCGACCGAGATGCAAGTAAAGCCTAAGGGTCGCCACGGCGAAAAACACCAGGCAAAACCCCAAATCCCAAAGCCGGCGAGCGCCCGGTGGGGTCGGGAGCCGGCCCCGGCAAGCGGTGTCCCACCCCTTCCGGTCTCCCAGCGGATGGCAGCGTCGCGCTGGGGTCTGCCACCGTCTGCCTGCCGGCCAGGGGGCTTCGGACAGCCCGGCAGTGGTTAACCGGTGCGCCGGGCTCCGGAGCGGACGGCGCAGGTCACCGGGACCACACGCCTCCGGCCGGCCGCCAGGTCTACCCGGCTCCGTCGGGCAATCAGGTCTACCCGGCTCCGTTCGGCTATCAGGTCTACCCGCCTCCCTCCGTTCGGCTGCCAGGTCTACCCGCCTCCCGCCGTTCGGCTGTCAGGTCTACCCGGCTCCGTTCGGCTGCCAGGTCTACCCGCCTCCCCTCCGTTCGGCTGCCAGGTCTACCCGTCTCCGTTCGGCTGCCAGGTCTACCCGCCTCCCTCCGTTCGGCTGCCAGGTCTACCCGTCTCGTTCGGCTGCCAGGTCTACCCGCCTCCCTCCGTTCGGCTGTCAGGTCTACCCGGCTCCGTCCGGCTATCAGGTCTACCCGTCTCCGTTCGGCTGCCAGGTCTACCCGCCTCCCTCCGTTCGGCTGTCAGGTCTACCCGGCTCCGTCCGGCTGCCAGGTCTACCCGTCTCCGTTCGGCTGCCAGGTCTACCCGCCTCCGTTCGGCTGCCAGGTCTACCCGCCTCCCGCCGTCCGGCTAGCAGGTCTACCCGCCTCCCTCCGTTCGGCTGTCCGGTCTACCCGGCTCCGTCCGGCTATCAGGTCTACCCGCCTCCCTCCCCTTCGGCTGCCAGGTCTACCCGCCTCCGGCCGGGCGGGCGGGCGGGCTCCGGGTCTAGGCGGATGGCGCGGCGCCGCTCCGGCGTCCGTTCGTCCCGGCTTCGCAGGGTTGACAGGTCTACCCAGCGCCGGTGGACTTTGCCTCTCCTTGCGGCGGGCTGGGTAGACCTGTTAGCCGTGTCAGTTCCTCGGAGCTGTCGAAGGGGTCGCTGGTTTGCGCTGCCTCCAGTTACGTCCTCGTAAAGGCCGGCCGCTTTGGCGCGCCCCCTCGGTAGGTCCTCGTTGCCGTCTTGCGGTACTGCAAGGGAGCGGTCTCGTCTGTCCGTATTATAGGAGGCAGTGGCGGCACGCCTCCGAGGCCAGCGCCAGCGAGCAGCCGCCGAGCCCGCCACTCAGCCGGCGAGGAGGGGCCGCGCAGCAGTCGTTCGGGGCGGCTCCGGCGGAACCCTTCGGCTCGCTTTTTTTTTTTTTTTTTTTTTACTTTTTCCCCCCCACCCCCGTGGCGCGGCCGTCCTCCGCTTGTTTTTTTTCCGCTTTTCCCGAGCAAGCCTGCCCAGCGTGTCCGAGGGCCCCGGCCAGGCAGCGGCGTCTTGCTACGGTTTTCTGGCTTTTTTTTTTTTTTCTTCTCTTTTTTTTTCCCTCCTTCCCGTACGGCCGGCACGATCGCTCGCCGCGTGGTGGGCATGGAAGAGCGGTAGCTGCTCGCGCGGATACCGGCTCTCTCGAACGCTCCGGGTCCCGGTGGTCCGGGTCCCGAAAAAAGGGAACCGATCCGAACCCGGTGAACGACGCCTACGCCCGTGGTGTCGTCTCCGCGGGTCGCGTCGGAGACGCCTCTCGGCGGGCCGGCTCTGCCGGTGCTCCAGCCGCCGACGAGGCACTCTGCGGCGGCCGCTGGCCCCGCAGAGCTCCGGCGCCCGCCCCCTTCTCCTCCGGGGGTCGGCGGCTCGGGGGCGCGGGCCCTCGCTGTCCCGGGAAGCCGCGGCCGCGGGGCCCGTGCTCCCCGGAGCCCCGGTGGGAGTGAGGCGTCCCGGGTGGCGCCGGAGACGCCTCTCGGCGGGCCGGCTCTGCCGGTGCTCAGCCGCCGACGAGGCACTCTGCGGCGGCCGCTGGCCCGCAGGAGCTCCAGCGCCCGCCCCCTTCTCTTCTGGGGGTCGGGGGCGCGGGCCCTCGCTGCCCCGGGAGCCGCGGCCGCGGGGCCTGCGCTCCTTGCACCCGATCGATGAGGCATTTCGGGTGGCGTCGGAGTGGCTTCTCGGCGGGCCGGCGCTGCCGGGTGCTCAGGCCGGCGTTGCACCTCTCCGCGGACGCCTCCCGCTCGCTTGCACGCAGGGCCCCCCGTGGGGTGGCCGTCGCCGTCCCAGGAGCCGCGGCCGCGGGGCCTCGGCTCGTCGCTCTTTGCCGTCTCTCTGCTGATCGATGAGGC
>JAUMJM010000100.1:215000-217500 GCA_033558235.1 Neomorphus geoffroyi
GCCGCGGCGCAGGGTAGACCGGTTGTCCGCGGCCCGGCCTGCAGTTTTTCCTGCCTGTTTATTTCTCCCCCGCCCCCCATCGCCCCATCCCGTCGTCGGCAGCGAGCCTTTCTCCCCCCCCAAGCCCGTCTTACCGCCACGATGCGGTTTGCTGCGAGCCCTGCCGCTGCCCCAGTCCGCCTGCCCACCCCCCCCCCAACCCCCCCCCCCCCCCACCCCCCGCCGTCCACCAAGCCGCCTGCCCCCCTCCCGCGGCCCCTCCCTCCCCAACCCATCCACCGCCTCCGGGTCGGCAGAGAGCCCTGCCGCCCCCGCCCCTCCCCATCCCCCACCCCTGCCCGACAGCTCGGCCGCCAAGGGCAAGGAACGGGCTGCTTTTAGAAACCCGAGCCAGGCATCCCGCCCCCCCGCCCCTCCGCCCTCCCCCCCAATTCCGCCCCGCTTATCACCCCCGGCCGCGCCCGGTCTGACTCACCCGGCTCCCCGTCGAGCCGGTTTTTCCGGCTCGGCCCCCGCCTCTGCACCAGCCAAGTGCCAAGTGCCGCCCCTCCTCCCCGCGGGCGGGGTTCCGCTCTTGCCAGACAGCAGCTGCGCAGGGCACCGATCTGCCGACCCGCCCCCTCCCTCACCGCTTCCCCCCCTCCCCGCCTCCGCGCGCACAGCAGCCCCCCCTCCCCCAACACCCCCGCCCCCCCCCCCCCGCTTATTTTGGTAAGGTGCCCGTAGGAAAAATAAGTTACAAAAAACCCAGACCAAAAGAAATACACCAAAAAAACCCGCAAGTAAACCAGAAAAGGCGCCCCCGTCCCTCCACTCCCCCGGGCAGCCTGAGCCGCGTGCCGTGCGGCGCGGTGCGCCGCCGGGGTAGGGGCGGCGGGCGGCGCGGCACGGCGCGGGGCGGCGCGGCGCGGGGCGGCGCGGGGCGGGGCGGCGCGGCGCGGCGCGGCGACTCTCCGGGGCGCTGGGGCCGGCACCGGCGCGTGCAGGGTCAGGCACCGTGCTTGCTCGGTTTTAAAACAAGCGAACAAAAAAAACCCCAGCCGACCGAGATGCAAGTAAAGCCTAAGGGTCGCCACGGCGAAAAACACCAGGCAAAACCCCAAATCCCAAAGCCGGCGAGCGCCCGGTGGGGTCGGGAGCCGGCCCCGGCAAGCGGTGTCCCACCCCTTCCGGTCTCCCAGCGGATGGCAGCGTCGCGCTGGGGTCTGCCACCGTCTGCCTGCCGGCCAGGGGGCTTCGGACAGCCCGGCAGTGGTTAACCGGTGCGCCGGGCTCCGGAGCGGACGGCGCAGGTCACCGGGACCACACGCCTCCGGCCGGCCGCCAGGTCTACCCGGCTCCGTCGGGCAATCAGGTCTACCCGGCTCCGTTCGGCTATCAGGTCTACCCGCCTCCCTCCGTTCGGCTGCCAGGTCTACCCGCCTCCCGCCGTTCGGCTGTCAGGTCTACCCGGCTCCGTTCGGCTGCCAGGTCTACCCGCCTCCCTCCGTTCGGCTGCCAGGTCTACCCGTCTCCGTTCGGCTGCCAGGTCTACCCGCCTCCCTCCGTTCGGCTGCCAGGTCTACCCGTCTCCGTTCGGCTGCCAGGTCTACCCGCCTCCCTCCGTTCGGCTGTCAGGTCTACCCGGCTCCGTCCGGCTATCAGGTCTACCCGTCTCCGTTCGGCTGCCAGGTCTACCCGCCTCCCTCCGTTCGGCTGTCAGGTCTACCCGGCTCCGTCCGGCTGCCAGGTCTACCCGTCTCCGTTCGGCTGCCAGGTCTACCCGCCTCCGTTCGGCTGCCAGGTCTACCCGCCTCCCGCCGTCCGGCTAGCAGGTCTACCCGCCTCCCTCCGTTCGGCTGTCCGGTCTACCCGGCTCCGTCCGGCTATCAGGTCTACCCGCCTCCCTCCCTTCGGCTGCCAGGTCTACCCGCCTCCGGCCGGGCGGGCGGGCGGGCTCCGGGTCTAGGCGGATGGCGCGGCGCCGCTCCGGCGTCCGTTCGTCCCGGCTTCGCAGGGTTGACAGGTCTACCCAGCGCCGGTGGACTTTGCCTCTCCTTGCGGCGGGCTGGGTAGACCTGTTAGCCGTGTCAGTTCCTCGGAGCTGTCGAAGGGGTCGCTGGTTTGCGCTGCCTCCAGTTACGTCCTCGTAAAGGCCGGCCGCTTTGGCGCGCCCCCTCGGTAGGTCCTCGTTGCCGTCTTGCGGTACTGCAAGGGAGCGGTCTCGTCTGTCCGTATTATAGGAGGCAGTGGCGGCACGCCTCCGAGGCCAGCGCCAGCGAGCAGCCGCCGAGCCCGCGACTCAGCCGGCGAGGAGGGGCCGCGCAGCAGTCGTTCGGGCGGCTCCGGCGGAACCCTTCGGCTCGCTTTTTTTTTTTTTTTTTTTTACTTTTTCCCCCCACCCCCGTGGCGCGGCCGTCCTCCGCTTGTTTTTTTTCCGCTTTTCCCGAGCAAGCCTGCCCAGCGTGTCCGAGGGCCCCGGCCAGGCAGCGGCGTCTTGCTACGGTTTTCTGGCTTTTTT
>JAUMJM010000100.1:222500-225000 GCA_033558235.1 Neomorphus geoffroyi
TGGTGCGCGGCGTCGGGTCCCCCCCCCCGCCGCCGGCGGCGTCCTCTCCCCTCCGTCACGAGGGGAAGCGAGGCCGTCGGTGCGGGGGGGGCCCCGGCGGCCAGGCTCCGTGCTGGGTCGCGGCCCCCCACCCACCGCGGTGGGGGCGGCCCGAGCTCCGGCCGTCCTCCCGGGCGCAGCGCCGGGTCACTGAGGGAAACCCCGGGCCCCGGGCCAGGAAGGCCGAGGTGATGGCGGCGGATGTCGGGCGCGCCCCCGCGGGCGGACGCTCCCCCGATGGCGGCAGCGGGGGAGGCACCACCGCGGGGCCAAGAGGCCGTTTCCCTCACCCCAGGGCCAGGTACCTAGCGTCCGCGCTGCGGCGGGCCCCCTTCCCCGCCGCCCTCGGTGTTGGGAAGGAAGGCCGCCGTGGGCCGGGCGGAGGTTTAAAGACTCGGGCGGCGCGGTGCCGTCCGCGGCGGTGGGCGGCGGGCCCGGCGATGCCTTAAGGGGAAGGGAGTCTCTCCCTGCTTGCCCCCTGAGTGGCCGCCGGCCGCGCCCGCCCCGCGGGCAGCCGTGCCGGGGAGGGGCGTCCCTCTGCCCCCCCCTCTCCGCGGTCCGGTCTCGGCGGAGACCTCCGCGGCGCGGCCGGCCGCGCGCCGGTCTGCGCCCTGCCTCGGTGAGCTTCGGGCGACCCCCGGCGGCCGCGGGAGCGCGGGCTCCCTCTCCGCCGGGGCGGCGGGTCCCCGCGGTGGGGGCTCGCCGGGCGGCCGTGGTGCCGCCGTGCCTCCTTCGCGGCGCTGCGTTCCCGCGTTCCTTTCCGTGCCCTTTTACCCTCGCCGCCGGCGAGGGAAGGGCGGGCACCCCGGTCCGGGCGGCGGCGGCGCTGCTCGGCCTGGCCGGGCCCGGAGGGCGCCTGCCGCCTCGCTGAGGCGGGGGCCGTCCCGGCCCCGGGGCCCCGCTCGTGGCTTCCACGCCCCGCCGTTCCCGGCCCCGCCGGCGGGCGGGCAGGCGGGCGAGCCGGGGGCGTCCCACGCCCGGTCTCCGCGTGGAGACGGGGGAGAACGGGCGCTGTCCCCCGGCTGAGCGCCGTCTGCCTTCCGCCCGGCGCGTGGCCGCGGCAATGAGGCCCTGGCGTGGAAGCGGCGGTGCGGCGGCTGTCGGGGAGGGGCGGCCCCGTCCCGGCGGGGTGGGCGGGCGCCCGTCCGTCCGGCGGGCCGCGGGCGGCGCACGGTGCCGCTCGGTGTCTGGCGGTGCCCGCCTTTCGAGCCCGGCGGCGGGGAAAAGGGCGCCGGCCGCCGCGCGGCGGCCGGGCTTTTGTCGGGGTGCAGCCTGTGTGGAGGGTTCCCGAGCCCCGAGGCAGGGGGCGCAGGCGGGGCGCGGCCGGTGCGGTGCCGCGGCCTCCGCGCGGAGGCCGGGCCGAGCCCGGGCGCCTGGGCCGCCTCCGAAGCGAGCGAGGTGCTTGTCGCCCCAGGTCGCGGTGGAGGAGCGTGGGGCTCCTCCACGTCCCCCGGGCCCTCGCCGCTCGGAGTTGTGCAACCTTCTTCTCCGTGCTTGTACGGTCACTCGAGGCGTGGCTCCGGCCCGAAAAGGGGGCCGCTCCCCGACGAGCGGTCCCGGCCCCTCCGCGCGCGCGGGGCGGTGCCGAAAGGCAGACAACTCTTAGCGGTGGATCACTCGGCTCGTGCGTCGATGAAGAACGCAGCTAGCTGCGAGAATTAATGTGAATTGCAGGACACATTGATCATCGACACTTCGAACGCACTTGCGGCCCCGGGTTCCTCCCGGGGCTACGCCTGTCTGAGCGTCGCGTGACGATCAATCGCCGGCCGAGCCGCCCGCCCCCGCCCGCCGGGGGCGGCGGCCGCGGCGGCGCGGCTGGGGCGCCTCGCAGGCCCTTTTCCCGAAGGGCCTTCGTCCCCCTAAGTCGAGACTCGGGGAGCGCTCCGAAGCTCCCCGCTCCCGGAGCGCCCGCAGCGCGGAGCTCGTCCCACCGGAGCGGTGCCCGGGTGGGCGGTGCCGACCGGGGCCCGGCGCGGCGGTGGGGAGAGACGAAGCGAAGGCGGCGGCGGCGGGGTTGAGGTCGTGGGTGTCGAGGCGCGGGCCTCGGCCCCGACCCTCGGTCCTCCCGCGCGGGCGGCTGTCTGCGGGTGGGTACCGCGGTGGTACCGTGCCGTGCTGCCGCGCGCGCGCGTGTGCGTGCCGGGGGTCGGGAGACGGGAGGGTCGCCCTCCCCGCCCTCCCTCCTTCCCGCTCCGTCCCTTCCTTCTCCTCCCCGACTCGACCCCGTCGCGCCACCCCGCCCCCCGGGGCGTGGGGCCCCGCGCGGTGTCGGGGCGGCGGCGGCGGTGTGCGGCGGCGGCCCCCGCGCGTGCGGGTCTCCGCCTCCCGCCTCTGCCGGCCGCCGTCCCCGGCCGCCGGGCTCTCGCCTCCGCCCCGGGTGGGCGGCGGTCTTCCCGGCCGGCCGCCGCCGCCACCCGGTCCGCTCTGACGGTGGGCCGTCTCCCGGGCGGGGCGCGCG
>JAUMJM010000100.1:235000-237500 GCA_033558235.1 Neomorphus geoffroyi
GGCGGCGGCGGCGCGGGGTAGACCTCTTGTCCGCGGCGGCGCGGGGTAGACCTCTTGTCCGCCGCGGCGCGGGGTAGACCTCTTGGCGGCGGCGGCGCGGGGTAGACCTGTTGTCCGCGGCGGCGCGGGGTAGACCTGTTGTCCGCGGCGGCGCCGGGTAGACCTGTTGTCGGCGGCGGCGCGGGGTAGATCTCTTGTCGGCGTTGGCGCGGGGTAGACCTCTTGTCCGCGGCGGCGCGGGGTCCGCCTCCCGTCCGCGCCGGCGACGAGGTAGGCCTCCCGTCCACCGCGGCGCGGGGTCATCCTGCCGTCCGCGGCGGCGCGGGTTTGACCTCTTCTCCCCGGCGGCGCGGGGTCGACCTGTTGTCTGCGGCGGCGCCGGGCTGACCTGTTGTCCGCCGTGGCGCGGGGTCCGCCTCCTGCCCGCGGCGGCGCGGGGTCCGCCTGCCGCCCGCCGCGGCGCAGGGTAGACCGGTTGTCCGCGGCCCGGCCTGCAGTTTTTCCTGCCTGTTTATTTCTCCCCCGCCCCCCATCGCCCCATCCCGTCGTCGGCAGCGAGCCTTTCTCCCCCCCCAAGCCCGTCTTACCGCCACGATGCGGTTTGCTGCGAGCCCTGCCGCTGCCCCAGTCCGCCTGCCCACCCCCCCCCAACCCCCCCCCCCCCCCCCCCCCCCCCGCCGTCCACCAAGCCGCCTGCCCCCCTCCCGCGGCCCCTCCCTCCCCAACCCATCCACCGCCTCCGGGTCGGCAGAGAGCCCTGCCGCCCCCGCCCCTCCCCATCCCCCACCCCTGCCCGACAGCTCGGCCGCCAAGGGCAAGGAACGGGCTGCTTTTAGAAACCCGAGCCAGGCATCCCGCCCCCCCGCCCCTCCGCCCTCCCCCCCAATTCCGCCCCGCTTATCACCCCCGGCCGCGCCCGGTCTGACTCACCCGGCTCCCCGTCGAGCCGGTTTTTCCGGCTCGGCCCCCGCCTCTGCACCAGCCAAGTGCCAAGTGCCGCCCCTCCTCCCCCGCGGGCGGGGTTCCGCTTGCCAGACAGCAGCTGCGCAGGGCACCGATCTGCCGACCCGCCCCCTCCCTCACCGCTTCCCCCCCCTCCCCGCCTCCGCGCGCACAGCAGCCCCCCCTCCCCCAACACCCCCGCCCCCCCCCCCCGCTTATTTTGGTAAGGTGCCCGTAGGAAAAATAAGTTACAAAAAACCCAGACCAAAAGAAATACACCAAAAAAACCGCAAGTAAACCAGAAAAGGCGCCCCCGTCCCTCCACTCCCCCGGGCAGCCTGAGCCGCGTGCCGTGCGGCGCGGTGCGCCGCCGGGGTAGGGGCGGCGGGCGGCGCGGCACGGCGCGGGGCGGCGCGGCGCGGGGCGGCGCGGGGCGGGGCGGCGCGGCGCGGCGCGGCGACTCTCCGGGGCGCTGGGGCCGGCACCGGCGCGTGCAGGGTCAGGCACCGTGCTTGCTCGGTTTTAAAACAAGCGAACAAAAAAAACCCCAGCCGACCGAGATGCAAGTAAAGCCTAAGGGTCGCCACGGCGAAAAACACCAGGCAAAACCCCAAATCCCAAAGCCGGCGAGCGCCCGGTGGGGTCGGGAGCCGGCCCCGGCAAGCGGTGTCCCACCCCTTCCGGTCTCCCAGCGGATGGCAGCGTCGCGCTGGGGTCTGCCACCGTCTGCCTGCCGGCCAGGGGGCTTCGGACAGCCCGGCAGTGGTTAACCGGTGCGCCGGGCTCCGGAGCGGACGGCGCAGGTCACCGGGACCACACGCCTCCGGCCGGCCGCCAGGTCTACCCGGCTCCGTCGGGCAATCAGGTCTACCCGGCTCCGTTCGGCTATCAGGTCTACCCGCCTCCCTCCGTTCGGCTGCCAGGTCTACCCGCCTCCCGCCGTTCGGCTGTCAGGTCTACCCGGCTCCGTTCGGCTGTCAGGTCTACCCGCCTCCCTCCGTTCGGCTATCAGGTCTACCCGTCTCCGTTCGGCTGCCAGGTCTACCCGCCTCCCTCCGTTCGGCTGCCAGGTCTACCCGTCTCCGTTCGGCTATCAGGTCTACCCGCCTCCCTCCGTTCGGCTGCCAGGTCTACCCGCCTCCCGCCGTTCGGCTGTCAGGTCTACCCGGCTCCGTTCGGCTGTCAGGTCTACCCGCCTCCCTCCGTTCGGCTATCAGGTCTACCCGTCTCCGTTCGGCTGCCAGGTCTACCCGCCTCCCTCCGTTCGGCTGTCAGGTCTACCCGGCTCCGTCCGGCTATCAGGTCTACCCGTCTCCGTTCGGCTGCCAGGTCTACCCGCCTCCGTTCGGCTGCCAGGTCTACCCGCCTCCCGCCGTCCGGCTAGCAGGTCTACCCGCCTCCCTCCGTTCGGCTGTCCGGTCTACCCGGCTCCGTCCGGCTATCAGGTCTACCCGCCTCCCTCCCTTCGGCTGCCAGGTCTACCCGCCTCCGGCCGGGCGGGCGGGCGGGCTCCGGGTCTAGGCGGATGGCGCGGCGCCGCTCCGGCGTCCGTTCGTCC
>JAUMJM010000100.1:247500-250000 GCA_033558235.1 Neomorphus geoffroyi
GTTTGAGGGATGTTATCCATCTCCTGGATGGGAGGAGTTGGCATCATTCCCAGAGGTCCATGAGACCAATCCACCGAAAAACCCTGATGGCAATGCGATCTGCCACGAGGGGGAGGAAGGCAATGCGATCTGCCTTCAAGAGGAGAAAGAGGACAAGGGTGAAGGCGAGATAGTCCTGTCTCTGGTTGATGATGACCAAGGGGAAACGATGGTTGCGAATCCCGATCACGATGTGCAATGTGATCTATCCGCTGTGGGCACACCGGTGGTGAAGGTCCCGGACAATAATCCATCCTGTCCAATTTGTGCATCTTGCTTTGGGAAAATTTCGGGACTTATTGAACATCTTAAGAGGGTCCATGGAAAGAGTGAGATAAACTTTCAGTGTGCCAAATGTGATCGAGTGAACGAAAAATATCATAGTATTGCATGTCATTATCCCAAATGCAAAGGGGCTGACCGGCCAAGC
The DNA here is from genome assembly GCA_033558235.1 of Neomorphus geoffroyi. NCBI lineage: Eukaryota > Metazoa > Chordata > Aves > Cuculiformes > Neomorphidae > Neomorphus > Neomorphus geoffroyi. The sequence continues at coordinate 247,970 of JAUMJM010000100.1, forward strand.
ACGGCATTGGGATTTCGCTGCGAGGTTTGCGAAAGATCGTTTGAGACCAAGATTGGGCTGAGCCAACATAAGCGTATAGCCCACCCAATTACAAGAAATAAAGAACGGATCGATGCATCTCACCCCAAGGAGGGTTCAAGGAGAGGGTTGCATCGCCAATGCTGGTCTGATGAAGAGACCGAGCAATTGAGACACCTTGAAAAGCAATATGCGGGCAAAAGAAACATCAATAAACTGATTGCGGAACATATTCCAACTAAAACCGCTAAGCAGATAAGTGACAAAAGACGGCTAATGGCGAAAAGTGAGAAGGGTGAAGGGAAAGAACCGGAATGTGATCTTGTGATGGAAGAGGAGGAGATGAATGTGGTTGAAGTACCATCTAATGGGAACCTTAAATCCCATTATCAAACGAGAGTGAGAGAAAAGTTGGGTTCATGCAAACTGCCGCATCTTGGTGAGATATTTGAGAAAGTATTAAACGCCTGGGAAGATCGCTCCAGGTTGGTGGAGAAAACCACAAACCATCAGTTGGCTTGCCTTGATGCAATGTCCATTGGGTTGGTAACCAGATCGGACCTAGGACATGACGAGCCACAAAGACAGCCTGATCGGAAGCCGCCAAAGAGGTGGATGAAGAGAAGAGCTGTGAAAAGGGGCAAGTTCTTGCGATTCCAAAAGCTGTTTTACCTCGATAGAGGAAAACTAGCCGATATCATCTTGGATGACAAGGAGACCCCCAAATGCGAGATCCCGTCTGAGAAAGTATACGAGGTATACAAAAACAGATGGGAAAACGCCGGAACATTCCAGGGCTTGGGTGTCTTCAGATCCGAAGCAATGGCTGACAACTCAGCATTCCTGGCGATGATCACGGCGAAGGAAGTCTCGAAAAACATCAGGGAGATGAATAAGAACTCCGCGCCGGGGCCAGATGGCTTGGGGTTCAAACATATGGTAAAGTGGGATCCCCACTGCGACCAGTTGGCTGAGCTCTATAACCTATGGCTGTTAACTGGCGACGTGCCGGACGTCGTCAAAGAATGCCGGACCATTTTAATACCAAAGTCATCAGACAGGGAGCGTCTGAATGACATCAATAACTGGAGACCCATTACTATCGGGTCAATTATTTTACGGTTATTTACGCGAATTCTGTCTGAGAGACTGGCCAAGGCTTGCCCCATCAGCGACAGGCAAAGAGGGTTCATAAGAGCAGCTGGTTGCTCAGAGAACCTGAAAGTGCTACATGTCCTGATGAAACATGCGAAGAGCGAACATCATGCTCTCGGGGTCGTATTCATTGACTTGGAGAAGGCGTTTGATACCGTGAGTCATGATCACATCTTATTGACTCTAAGACAAAGAGGGCTGGACGAACACATCGTCACCCTCATTGAAAATATGTACCATCAAACAAAAACTCGTATCTATACCAAGAGCGGTGGCTCTGAACCGGTATGGATCAAAAAGGGCGTAAAACAAGGGGACCCATTATCGCCGCTCTTGTTTAACTTATCGATTGATCCGCTGTTGTGTAAGCTCGAGAGAGATGGGAGTGGATACCAGCATTGTGCGAGCCAGATAACAGCTCTGGCCTTTGCTGACGACTTGGTGCTTCTAAGTGAATCATGGGATGGAATGCAGAGGAATATTAAAATTGTTGAGGCCTTTTGTGAGCTGACTGGCCTCAACACTCAGGGGAAGAAGTGTTACGGCTTTTTTATCAAGCCGACCAAAGACTCATATACCATCAATGACTGCCCACCATGGACTATCAAGGGCACCCCCCTGAATTTAATAAATCCCGGAGATTCTGAAAGATATTTGGGCTTACAGATCGATCCTTGGGTCGGACCCAAAATGCCAGAATTGAAAGGGATGCTAAAGGACTGGTTACATCGGATTGATAAGGCGGGTTTAAAACCTTTGCAGAAGGTTTCCATCTTGAACGGGTACGCAATCCCTCGTATGGTTTACTTGGCTGATCAATCGAACGTAAAGGGCACTTACCTTGAGACTCTTGACTTG
>JAUMJM010000100.1:255000-257500 GCA_033558235.1 Neomorphus geoffroyi
CGGACGGCGCAGGTCACCGGGACCACACGCCTCCGGCCGGCCGCCAGGTCTACCCGGCTCCGTCGGGCAATCAGGTCTACCCGGCTCCGTTCGGCTATCAGGTCTACCCGCCTCCCTCCGTTCGGCTGCCAGGTCTACCCGCCTCCCGCCGTTCGGCTGTCAGGTCTACCCGTCTCCGTTCGGCTGTCAGGTCTACCCGCCTCCCTCCGTTCGGCTATCAGGTCTACCCGTCTCCGTTCGGCTGCCAGGTCTACCCGCCTCCCTCCGTTCGGCTGCCAGGTCTACCCGTCTCCGTTCGGCTGCCAGGTCTACCCGCCTCCCTCCGTTCGGCTGTCAGGTCTACCCGGCTCCGTCCGGCTATCAGGTCTACCCGTCTCCGTTCGGCTGCCAGGTCTACCCGCCTCCCTCCGTTCGGCTGTCAGGTCTACCCGGCTCCGTCCGGCTGCCAGGTCTACCCGTCTCCGTTCGGCTGCCAGGTCTACCCGCCTCCGTTCGGCTGCCAGGTCTACCCGCCTCCCGCCGTCCGGCTAGCAGGTCTACCCGCCTCCCTCCGTTCGGCTGTCCGGTCTACCCGGCTCCGTCCGGCTATCAGGTCTACCCGCCTCCCTCCCTTCGGCTGCCAGGTCTACCCGCCTCCCTCCGTCCGGCTGTCAGGTCTACCCGCCTCCGGCCGGGCGGGCGGGCGGGCTCCGGGTCTAGGCGGAGGGGCGCGCGGCGCGTCGGCTTCGCGGGCGGTCTCCGCGCCGGAGCTCCTTGGGGGCGGGGTCGCAGGTTGACGAGGGCGACCCAGCGGCCGGTGGACTTTGCCTCTCCTTGCGGCGGTGCTGGGTATACCTGTTAGCCGTGTCAGTTCCTCGGAGCTGTCGAAGGGGTCGCTGGTTTGCGCTGCCTCCAGTTACGTCCTCGTAAAGGCCGGCCGCTTTGGCGCGCCCCCTCGGTAGGTCCTCGTTGCCGTCTTGCGGTACTGCAAGGGAGCGGTCTCGTCTGTCCGTATTATAGGAGGCAGTGGCGGCACGCCTCCGAGGCCAGCGCCAGCGAGCAGCCGCCGAGCCCGCGACTCAGCCGGCGAAGAGGGGCCGCGCAGCAGTCGTTCGGGCGGCTCCGGCGGAACCCTTCGGCTCGCTTTTTTTTTTTTTTTTTTTTTACTTTTTCCCCCCACCCCCGTGGCGCGGCCGTCCTCCGCTTGTTTTTTTTCCGCTTTTCCCGAGCAAGCCTGCCCAGCGTGTCCGAGGGCCCCGGCCAGGCAGCGGCGTCTTGCTACGGTTTTCTGGCTTTTTTTTTTTTTTCTTCTCTTTTTTTTCCCTCCTTCCCGTACGGCCGGCACGATCGCTCGCCGCGTGGTGGGCATGGAAGAGCGGTAGCTGCTCGCGCGGATACCGGCTCTCTCGAACGCTCCGGGTCCCGGTGGTCCGGGTCCCGAAAAAAGGGAACCGATCCGAACCCGGTGAACGACGCCTACGCCCGTGGTGTCGTCTCCGCGGGTCGCGTCGGAGGCGCCTCTCGGCGGGCCGGCTCTGCCGGTGCTCCAGCCGCCGACGAGGCACTCTGCGGCGGCCGCTGGCCCGCAGAGCTCCGGCGCCCGCCCCTTCTCCTCCGGGGGTCGGCGGCTCGGGGGCGCGGGCCCTCGCTGTCCCGGGAAGCCGCGGCCGCGGGGCCCGTGCTCCCGGAGCCCCGGTGGGAGTGAGGCGTCCCGGGTGGCGCCGGAGACGCCTCTCGGCGGGCCGGCTCTGCCGGTGCTCCAGCCGCCGACGAGGCACTCTGCGGCGGCCGCTGGCCCGCAGAGCTCCAGCGCCCGCCCCTTCTCTTCTGGGGGTCGGGGGCGCGGGCCCTCGCTGCCCCGGGAGCCGCGGCCGCGGGGCCTGCGCTCCTTGCACCCGATCGATGAGGCATTTCGGGTGGCGTCGGAGTGGCTTCTCGGCGGGCCGGCGCTGCCGGTGCTCAGGCCGGCGTTGCACCTCTCCGCGGACGCCTCCCGCTCGCTTGCACGCAGGGCCCCCCGTTGGGTGGCCGTCGCCGTCCCAGGAGCCGCGGCCGCGGGGCCTCGGCTCGTCGCTCTTTGCCGTCTCTCTGCTGATCGATGAGGCCTTTCGGGTCGCGTCGGAGAGGGCCCCCGGCGGGCCGGCTCCTCCGTGCTCCCCGTAACAGGGGAACCGCGGCGGTGTCCGGTGTTCGGGCCGGGAGGTCTCCTTTCCAATTCGCTTCCCGTCGCATGCGAGGTGTCGCCCTCGTTCCCCGCGGGAAAGGGGGGCCGTGCTGCGACGGCGGTGACGGCGGCCATGGGGCGCGTGCCCCCGCCGCGTCGCCCCGTCCCCCTCCGCTCGCCGGGGTCGGTGGGGCTTCCTGACCGAACCGGGCTGTGTGACGGCCGTGTGGCCCCGCAGGTCTCGCAGATGTCCCTCGAGCAGGCGAGGTGCCGGCGCGGGCCTCGGTCCGGGTCGCCCCGTGGGTGCCGGCCGCGAGCAGCGCCTTGGGTGGCGGTACGGCAGAGCCGAGAGATAAG
>JAUMJM010000100.1:265000-267500 GCA_033558235.1 Neomorphus geoffroyi
CCGGCACCGGCCGGTGCCTGGCCCCCGGCACCGGGACGGGGCACGTGGCCCCCCGCCCTGCCTCGCCTCGCTCCGACGTCGGCCCAGCCGCCGCCGCCGGGCAGGTAGGGGGGCGCGGGCGCGGACCCTCCGCTCCCGGGTCCTGCCGCGGGGTCAGGCGGCCCCGGCCGGAGCCGCGGGGCGGGAGTTGCGCCGCACGCGAGCGGGTGGGGCTGCCGGCAGGGGGCGCTGGTGCGCTCCCCCCCCCACCGGCGGAAGGGCCCGCTCGCGCCGCGGAGGAGGGCGGAGCGGCGAGCGGCGGCCGTCGCGCGGCGGGGCGCGGCGGGCCAGCAGAGGGGGCCGCGGGGGCCCCCCCCCCCTCACGGGTCGGGGGAGGCGGCTCCCCCGACCGCGGGCGGCGAGGCCGCCGGGCGTTCCGGGATTGGTGCGCGGCGTCGGGTCCCCCCCCCGCCGCCGGCGGCGTCCTCTCCCCTCCGTCACGAGGGGAAGCGAGGCCGTCGGTGCGGGGGGGCCCCGGCGGCCAGGCTCCGTGCTGGGTCGCGGCCCCCCACCCACCGCAGTGGGGGCGGCCCGAGCTCCGGCCGTCCTCCCGGGCGCAGCGCCGGGTCACTGAGGGAAACCCCGGGCCCCGGGCCAGGAAGGCCGAGGTGATGGCGGCGGATGTCGGGCGCGCCCCCGCGGGCGGACGCTCCCCCGATGGCGGCAGCGGGGGAGGCACCACCGCGGGGCCAAGAGGTCGTTTCCCTCACCCCAGGGCCAGGTACCTAGCGTCCGCGCTGCGGCGGGCCCCCTTCCCCGCCGCCCTCGGTGTTGGGAAGGAAGGCCGCCGTGGGCCGGGCGGAGGTTTAAAGACTCGGGCGGCGCGGTGCCGTCCGCGGCGGTGGGCGGCGGGCCCGGCGATGCCTTAAGGGGAAGGGAGTCTCTCCCTGCTTGCCCCCTGAGTGGCCGCCGGCCGCGCCCGCCCCGCGGGCAGCCGTGCCGGGGAGGGGCGTCCCTCTGCCCCCCCCTCTCCGCGGTCCGGTCTCGGCGGAGACCTCCGCGGCGCGGCCGGCCGCGCGCCGGTCTGCGCCCTGCCTCGGTGAGCTTCGGGCGACCCCCGGCGGCCGCGGGAGCGCGGGCTCCCTCTCCGCCGGGGCGGCGGGTCCCCGCGGTGGGGGCTCGCCGGGCGGCCGTGGTGCCGCCGTGCCTCCTTCGCGGCGCTGCGTTCCCGCGTTCCTTTCCGTGCCCTTTTACCCTCGCCGCCGGCGAGGGAAGGGCGGGCACCCCGGTCCGGGCGGCGGCGGCGCTGCTCGGCCTGGCCGGGCCCGGAGGGCGCCTGCCGCCTCGCTGAGGCGGGGGCCGTCCCGGCCCCGGGGCCCCGCTCGTGGCTTCCACGCCCCGCCGTTCCCGGCCCCGCCGGCGGGCGGGCAGGCGGGCGAGCCGGGGGCGTCCCACGCCCGGTCTCCGCGTGGAGACGGGGGAGAACGGGCGCTGTCCCCCGGCTGAGCGCCGTCTGCCTTCCGCCCGGCGCGTGGCCGCGGCAATGAGGCCCTGGCGTGGAAGCGGCGGTGCGGCGGCTGTCGGGGAGGGGCGGCCCCGTCCCGGCGGGGTGGGCGGGCGCCCGTCCGTCCGGCGGGCCGCGGGCGGCGCACGGTGCCGCTCGGTGTCTGGCGGTGCCCGCCTTTCGAGCCCGGCGGCGGGGAAAAGGGCGCCGGCCGCCGCGCGGCGGCCGGGCTTTTGTCGGGGCGCAGCCTGTGTGGAGGGTTCCCGAGCCCCGAGGCAGGGGGCGCAGGCGGGGCGCGGCCGGTGCGGTGCCGCGGCCTCCGCGCGGAGGCCGGGCCGAGCCCGGGCGCCTGGGCCGCCTCCGAAGCGAGCGAGGTGCTTGTCGCCCCAGGTCGCGGTGGAGGAGCGTGGGGCTCCTCCACGTCCCCCGGGCCCTCGCCGCTCGGAGTTGTGCAACCTTCTTCTCCGTGCTTGTACGGTCACTCGAGGCGTGGCTCCGGCCCGAAAAGGGGGCCGCTCCCCGACGAGCGGTCCCGGCCCCTCCGCGCGCGCGGGGCGGTGCCGAAAGGCAGACAACTCTTAGCGGTGGATCACTCGGCTCGTGCGTCGATGAAGAACGCAGCTAGCTGCGAGAATTAATGTGAATTGCAGGACACATTGATCATCGACACTTCGAACGCACTTGCGGCCCCGGGTTCCTCCCGGGGCTACGCCTGTCTGAGCGTCGCGTGACGATCAATCGCCGGCCGAGCCGCCCGCCCCCGCCCGCCGGGGGCGGCGGCCGCGGCGGCGCGGCTGGGGCGCCTCGCAGGCCCTTTTCCCGAAGGGCCTTCGTCCCCCTAAGTCGAGACTCGGGGAGCGCTCCGAAGCTCCCCGCTCCCGGAGCGCCCGCAGCGCGGAGCTCATCCCACCGGAGCGGTGCCCGGGTGGGCGGTGCCGACCGGGGCCCGGCGCGGCGGTGGGGAGAGACGAAGCGAAGGCGGCGGCGGCGGGGTTGAGGTCGTGGGTGTCGAGGCGC
>JAUMJM010000100.1:277500-282500 GCA_033558235.1 Neomorphus geoffroyi
CGGCGGCGGCGCGGGGTAGACCTCTTGACCGCCGCGGCGCGGGGTAGACCTCTTGGCGGCGGCGGCGCGGGGTAGACCTCTTGTCCGCCGCGGCGCGGGGTAGACCTGTTGTCGGCGGCGGCGCGGGGTAGACCTCTTGTCCGCGGCGGCGCGGGGTAGACCTCTTGTCCGCCGCGGCGCGGGGTAGACCTCTTGGCGGCGGCGGCGAGGGGTAGACCTCTTGTCCGCCGCGGCGCGGGGTAGACCTCTTGACCGCCGCGGCGCGGGGTAGACCTCTTGGCGGCGGCGGCGCGGGGTAGACCTCTTGACCGCCGCGGCGCGGGGTAGACCTCTTGGCGGCGGCGGCGCGGGGTAGACCTCTTGTCCGCCGCGGCGCGGGGTAGACCTCTTGGCGGCGGCGGCGCGGGGTAGACCTCTTGTCCGCGGCGGCGCGGGGTCCGCCTCCCGTCCGCGCCGGCGACGAGGTAGGCCTCCCGTCCACCGCGGCGCGGGGTCATCCTGCCGTCCGCGGCGGCGCGGGTTTGACCTCTTCTCCCCGGCGGCGCGGGGTCGACCTGTTGTCTGCGGCGGCGCCGGGCTGACCTGTTGTCCGTCGTGGCGCGGGGTCCGCCTCCTGTCCGCGGCGGCGCGGGGTCCGCCTGCCGCCCGCCGCGGCGCAGGGTAGACCGGTTGTCCGCGGCCCGGCCTGCAGTTTTTCCTGCCTGTTTATTTCTCCCCCGCCCCCCATCGCCCCATCCCGTCGTCGGCAGCGAGCCTTTCTCCCCCCCCAAGCCCGTCTTACCGCCACGATGCGGTTTGCTGCGAGCCCTGCCGCTGCCCCAGTCCGCCTGCCCACCCCCCCCCAACCCCCCCCCCCCCACCCCCCGCCGTCCACCAAGCCGCCTGCCCCCCTCCCGCGGCCCCCTCCCTCCCCAACCCATCCACCGCCTCCGGGTCGGCAGAGAGCCCTGCCGCCCCCGCCCCTCCCCATCCCCCACCCCTGCCCGACAGCTCGGCCGCCAAGGGCAAGGAACGGGCTGCTTTTAGAAACCCGAGCCAGGCATCCCGCCCCCCCGCCCCTCCGCCCTCCCCCCCAATTCCGCCCCGCTTATCACCCCCGGCCGCGCCCGGTCTGACTCACCCGACTCCCCGTCGAGCCGGTTTTTCCGGCTCGGCCCCCGCCTCTGCACCAGCCAAGTGCCAAGTGCCGCCCCTCCTCCCCCGCGGGCGGGGTTCCGCTTGCCAGACAGCAGCTGCGCAGGGCACCGATCTGCCGACCCGCCCCCTCCCTCACCGCTTCCCCCCCTCCCCGCCTCCGCGCGCACAGCAGCCCCCCCTCCCCCAACACCCCCGCCCCCCCCCCCGCTTATTTTGGTAAGGTGCCCGTAGGAAAAATAAGTTACAAAAAACCCAGACCAAAAGAAATACACCAAAAAAACCGCAAGTAAACCAGAAAAGGCGCCCCCGTCCCTCCACTCCCCCGGGTAGCCTGAGCCGCGTGCCGTGCGGCGCGGTGCGCCGCCGGGGTAGGGGCGGCGGGCGGCGCGGCACGGCGCGGGGCGGCGCGGCGCGGGGCGGCGCGGGGCGGGGCGGCGCGGCGCGGCGACTCTCCGGGGCGCTGGGGCCGGCACCGGCGTGTGCAGGGTCAGGCACTGTGCTTGCTCGGTTTTAAAACAAGCGAACCAAAAAAACCCCAGCCGACCGAGATGCAAGTAAAGCCTAAGGGTCGCCACGGCGAAAAACACCAGGCAAAACCCCAAATCCCAAAGCCGGCGAGCGCCCGGTGGGGTCGGGAGCCGGCCCCGGCAAGCGGTGTCCCACCCCTTCCGGTCTCCCAGCGGATGGCAGCGTCGCGCTGGGGTCTGCCACCGTCTGCCTGCCGGCCAGGGGGCTTCGGACAGCCCGGCAGTGGTTAACCGGTGCGCCGGGCTCCGGAGCGGACGGCGCAGGTCACCGGGACCACACGCCTCCGGCCGGCCGCCAGGTCTACCCGGCTCCGTCGGGCAATCAGGTCTACCCGGCTCCGTTCGGCTATCAGGTCTACCCGCCTCCCTCCGTTCGGCTGCCAGGTCTACCCGCCTCCCGCCGTTCGGCTGTCAGGTCTACCCGTCTCCGTTCGGCTGTCAGGTCTACCCGCCTCCCTCCGTTCGGCTATCAGGTCTACCCGCCTCCGTTCGGCTGCCAGGTCTACCCGCCTCCCTCCGTTCGGCTGCCAGGTCTACCCGTCTCCGTTCGGCTGCCAGGTCTACCCGCCTCCCTCCGTTCGGCTGTCAGGTCTACCCGGCTCCGTCCGGCTATCAGGTCTACCCGTCTCCGTTCGGCAACCAGGTCTACCCGCCTCCCTCCGTTCGGCTGTCAGGTCTACCCGGCTCCGTCCGGCTGCCAGGTCTACCCGTCTCCGTTCGGCTGCCAGGTCTACCCGCCTCCGTTCGGCTGCCAGGTCTACCCGCCTCCCGCCGTCCGGCTAGCAGGTCTACCCGCCTCCCTCCGTTCGGCTGCCAGGTCTACCCGGCTCCGTCCGGCTATCAGGTCTACCCGCCTCCGGCCGGGCGGGCTCCAGGTCTAGGCGGATGGCGCGGCGCCGCTCCGGCGTCCGTTCGTCCCGGCTTCGCAGGGTTGACAGGTCTACCCAGCGCCGGTGGACTTTGCCTCTCCTTGCGGCGGGCTGGGTAGACCTGTTAGCCGTGTCAGTTCCTCGGAGCTGTCGAAGGGGTCGCTGGTTTGCGCTGCCTCCAGTTACGTCCTCGTAAAGGCCGGCCGCTTTGGCGCGCCCCCTCGGTAGGTCCTCGTTGCCGTCTTGCGGTACTGCAAGGGAGCGGTCTCGTCTGTCCGTATTGTGGCGGCACGCCTCCGAGGCCAGCGCCAGCGAGCAGCCGCCGAGCCCGCGACTCAGCCGGCGAAGAGGGGCCGCGCAGCAGTCGTTCGGGCGGCTCCGGCGGAACCCTTCGGCTCAGTTTTTTTTTTTTTTTTTTACTTTTTCCCCCCACCCCGTGGCGCGGCCGTCCTCCGCTTGTTTTTTTTCCGCTTTTCCCGAGCAAGCCTGCCCAGCGTGTCCGAGGGCCCCGGCCAGGCAGCGGCGTCTTGCTACGGTTTTCTGGCTTTTTTTTTTTTTTCTTCTCTTTTTTTTCCCTCCTTCCCGTACGGCCGGCACGATCGCTCGCCGCGTGGTGGGCATGGAAGAGCGGTAGCTGCTCGCGCGGATACCGGCTCTCTCGAACGCTCCGGGTCCCGGTGGTCCGGGTCCCGAAAAAAGGGAACCGATCCGAACCCGGTGAACGACGCCTACGCCCGTGGTGTCGTCTCCGCGGGTCGCGTCGGAGGCGCCTCTCGGCGGGCCGGCTCTGCCAGTGCTCCAGCCGCCGACGAGGCACTCTGCGGCGGCCGCTGGCCCGCACAGCTCTGGCGCCCGCCCCTTCTCCTCCGGGGGTCAGCGGCTCGGGGGCGCGGGCCCTCGCTGTCCCGGGAAGCCGCGGCCGCGGGGCCCGTGCTCCCCGGAGCCCCGGTGGGAGTGAGGCGTCCCGGGTGGCGCCGGAGACGCCTCTCGGCGGGCCGGCTCTGCCGGTGCTCCAGCCGCCGACGAGGCACTCTGCGGCGGCCGCTGGCCTGCAGAGCTCCGGCGCCCGCCCCTTCTCCTCCGGGGGTCGGCGGCTCGGGGGCGCGGGCCCTCGCTGTCCCGGGAAGCCGCGACCGCGGGGCCCGTGCTCCCCGGAGCCCCGGTGGGAGTGAGGCGTCCCGGGTGGCGCCGGAGACGCCTCTCGGCGGGCCGGCTCTGCCGGTGCTCCAGCCGCCGACGAGGCACTCTGCGGCGGCCGCTGGCCAGCAGAGCTCCGGCGCCCGCCCCTTCTCCTCCGGGGGTCGGCGGCTCGGGGGCGCGGGCCCCTCGCTGTCCCGGGAAGCTGCGGCCGCGGGGCCCGTGCTCCCGGAGCCCCGGTGGGAGTGAGGCGTCCCGGGTGGCGCCGGAGACGCCTCTCGGCGGGCCGGCTCTGCCGGTGCTCCAGCCGCCGACGAGGCACTCTGCGGCGGCCGCTGGCCCGCAGAGCTCCAGCGCCCGCCCCTTCTCTTCTGGGGGTCGGGGGCGCGGGCCCTCGCTGCCCCGGGAGCCGCGGCCGCGGGGCCTGCGCTCCTTGCACCCGATCGATGAGGCATTTCGGGTGGCGTCGGAGTGGCTTCTCGGCGGGCCGGCGCTGCCGGTGCTCAGGCCGGCGTTGCACCTCTCCGCGGACGCCTCCCGCTCGCTTGCACGCAGGGCCCCCCGTGGGTGGCCGTCGCCGTCCCAGGAGCCGCGGCCGCGGGGCCTCGGCTCGTCGCTCTTTGCCGTCTCTCTGCTGATCGATGAGGCCTTTCGGGTCGCGTCGGAGAGGGCCCCCGGCGGGCCGGCTCCTCCGTGCTCCCCGTAACAGGGGAACCGCGGCGGTGTCCGGTGTTCGGGCCGGGAGGTCTCCTTTCCAATTCGCTTCCCGTCGCATGCGAGGTGTCGCCCTCGTTCCCCGCGGGAAAGGGGGGCCGTGCTGCGACGGCGGTGACGGCGGCCGTGGGGCGCGTGCCCCCGCCGCGTCGCCCCGTCCCCCTCCGCTCGCCGGGGTCGGTGGGGCTTCCTGACCGAACCGGGCTGTGTGACGGCCGTGTGGCCCCGCGAGTCTCGCAGATGTCCCTCGAGCAGGCGAGGTGCCGGCGCGGGCCTCGGTCCGGGTCGCCCCGTGGGTGCCGGCCGCGAGCAGCGCCTTGGGTGGCGGTACGGCAGAGCCGAGAGATAAGCCGGGGCCGAGTTGGGGCGGCAGCGGGGCGTCCCCTGCCGCCGTCTGGTGGGCTCTCGGTGCCGTGCCGCCGCCTGCTGCGGAGCGTGCCGCCCCGCCGAAGGGGCCTCGGTCGCTGGGTGGCGCCCGCTTTGCCGGGTCACGGTCTCCTCTAGCACGTCCGTTACCGCTCCCGCGGCAGAGGGGAAGCGGAGCGGGCCCGGCCGCAGGGGGCGGGTCAGCCCCGGCCGGCGCTGCTTGGCCTGGCGAGGGCCCCGGTCCGGGCGG
>JAUMJM010000100.1:290000-338308 GCA_033558235.1 Neomorphus geoffroyi
TAGACCTCTTGTCCGCCGCGGCGCGGGGTAGACCTCTTGGCGGCGGCGGCGCGGGGTAGACCTCTTGTCCGCGGCGGCGCGGGGTACACCTCCCGCTTATTTTGGTAAGGTGCCCGTAGGAAAAATAAGTTACAAAAAACCCAGACCAAAAGAAATACACCAAAAAAACCGCAAGTAAACCAGAAAAGGCGCCCCCGTCCCTCCACTCCCCCGGGTAGCCTGAGCCGCGTGCCGTGCGGCGCGGTGCGCCGCCGGGGTAGGGGCGGCGGGCGGCACGGCACGGCGCGGGGCGGCGCGGCGCGGGGCGGCGCGGGGCGGGGCGGCGCGGCGCGGCGACTCTCCGGGGCGCTGGGGCCGGCACCGGCGCGTGCAGGGTCAGGCACCGTGCTTGCTCGGTTTTAAAACAAGCGAACAAAAAAACCCCCAGCCGACCGAGATGCAAGTAAAGCCTAAGGGTTGCCACAGCGAAAAACACCAGGCAAAACCCCAAATCCCAAAGCCGGCGAGCGCCCGGTGGGGTCGGGAGCCGGCCCCGGCAAGCGGTGTCCCACCCCTTCCGGTCTCCCAGCGGATGGCAGCGTCGCGCTGGGGTCTGCCACCGTCTGCCTGCCGGCCAGGGGGCTTCGGACAGCCCGGCAGTGGTTAACCGGTGCGCCGGGCTCCGGAGCGGACGGCGCAGGTCACCGGGACCACACGCCTCCGGCCGGCCGCCAGGTCTACCCGGCTCCGTCGGGCAATCAGGTCTACCCGGCTCCGTTCGGCTATCAGGTCTACCCGCCTCCCTCCGTTCGGCTGCCAGGTCTACCCGCCTCCCGCCGTTCGGCTGTCAGGTCTACCCGGCTCCGTTCGGCTGTCAGGTCTACCCGCCTCCCTCCGTTCGGCTATCAGGTCTACCCGTCTCCGTTCGGCTGCCAGGTCTACCCGCCTCCGTTCGGCTGCCAGGTCTACCCGCCTCCCTCCGTTCGGCTGCCAGGTCTACCCGTCTCCGTTCGGCTGCCAGGTCTACCCGCCTCCCTCCGTTCGGCTGTCAGGTCTACCCGGCTCCGTCCGGCTATCAGGTCTACCCGTCTCCGTTCGGCTGCCAGGTCTACCCGCCTCCCTCCGTTCGGCTGTCAGGTCTACCCGGCTCCGTCCGGCTATCAGGTCTACCCGGCTCCGTCCGGCTATCAGGTCTACCCGTCTCCGTTCGGCTGCCAGGTCTACCCGCCTCCGTTCGGCTGCCAGGTCTACCCGCCTCCCTCCGTTCGGCTGCCAGGTCTACCCGTCCTCCGCTTGTTTTTTTTCCGCTTTTCCCGAGCAAGCCTGCCCAGCGTGTCCGAGGGCCCCGGCCAGGCAGCGGCGTCTTGTTACGGTTTTCTGGCTTTTTTTTTTTTTTTCTTCTCTTTTTTTTCCCTCCTTCCCGTACGGCCGGCACGATCGCTCGCCGCGTGGTGGGCATGGAAGAGCGGTAGCTGCTCGCGCGGATACCGGCTCTCTCGAACGCTCCGGGTCCCGGTGGTCCGGGTCCCGAAAAAAGGGAACCGATCCGAACCCGGTGAACGACGCCTACGCCTGTGGTGTCGTCTCCGCGGGTCGCGTCGGAGGCGCCTCTCGGCGGGCCGGCTCTGCCGGTGCTCCAGCCGCCGACGAGGCACTCTGCGGCGGCCGCTGGCCCGCAGAGCTCTGGCGCCCGCCCCTTCTCCTCCGGGGGTCGGCGGCTCGGGGGCGCGGGCCCTCGCTGTCCCGGGAAGCCGCGGCCGCGGGGCCCGTGCTCCCCGGAGCCCCGGTGGGAGTGAGGCGTCCCGGGTGGCGCCGGAGACGCCTCTCGGCGGGCCGGCTCTGCCGGTGCTCCAGCCGCCGACGAGGCACTCTGCGGCGGCCGCTGGCCCGCAGAGCTCCGGCGCCCGCCCCTTCTCCTCCGGGGGTCGGCGGCTCGGGGGCGCGGGCCCTCGCTGTCCCGGGAAGCCGCGGCCGCGGGGCCCGTGCTCCCCGGAGCCCCGGTGGGAGTGAGGCGTCCCGGGTGGCGCCGGAGACGCCTCTCGGCGGGCCGGCTCTGCCGGTGCTCCAGCCGCCGACGAGGCACTCTGCGGCGGCCGCTGGCCCGCAGAGCTCTGGCGCCCGCCCCTTCTCCTCCGGGGGTCGGCGGCTCGGGGGCGCGGGCCCTCGCTGTCCCGGGAAGCCGCGGCCGCGGGGCCCGTGCTCCCGGAGCCCCGGTGGGAGTGAGGCATCCCGGGTGGCGCCGGAGACGCCTCTCGGCGGGCCGGCTCTGCCGGTGCTCCAGCCGCCGACGAGGCACTCTGCGGCGGCCGCTGGCCCGCAGAGCTCCAGCGCCCGCCCCTTCTCTTCTGGGGGTCGGGGGCGCGGGCCCTCGCTGCCCCGGGAGCCGCGGCCGCGGGGCCTGCGCTCCTTGCACCCGATCGATGAGGCATTTCGGGTGGCGTCGGAGTGGCTTCTCGGCGGGCCGGCGCTGCCGGTGCTCAGGCCGGCGTTGCACCTCTCCGCGGACGCCTCCCGCTCGCTTGCACGCAGGGCCCCCCGTGGGTGGCCGTCGCCGTCCCAGGAGCCGCGGCGCCTCGGCTCGTCGCTCTTTGCCGTCTCTCTGCTGATCGATGAGGCCTTTCGGGTCGCGTCGGAGAGGGCCCCCGGCGGGCCGGCTCCTCCGTGCTCCCTGTAACAGGGGAACCGCGGCGGTGTCCGGTGTTCGGGCCGGGAGGTCTCCTTTCCAATTCGCTTCCCGTCGCATGCGAGGTGTCGCCCTCGTTCCCCACGGGAAAGGGGGGCCGTGCTGCGACGGCGGTGACGGCGGCCGTGGGGCGCGTGCCCCCGCCGCGTCGCCCCGTCCCCCTCCGCTCGCCGGGGTCGGTGGGGCTTCCTGACCGAACCGGGCTGTGTGACGGCCGTGTGGCCCCGCGAGTCTCGCAGATGTCCCTCGAGCAGGCGAGGTGCCGGCGCGGGCCTCGGTCCGGGTCGCCCCGTGGGTGCCGGCCGCGAGCAGCGCCTTGGGTGGCGGTACGGCAGAGCCGAGAGATAAGCCGGGGCCGAGTTGGGGCGGCAGCGGGGCGTCCCCTGCCGCCGTCTGGTGGGCTCTCGGTGCCGTGCCGCCGCCTGCTGCGGAGCGTGCCGCCCCGCCGAAGGGGCCTCGGTCGCTGGGTGGCGCCCGTCCGGGTAACCAAGCTGACCTCTGCCCAGGCCTCGGAATCATAGCCGCTCACGCCCTATCGAGCAGCCTCACCAACTGCTTGATAGTATCCCAGTGGTGAACCCCAAATTACCGCACGAAATTATAATCGTTGCCCAGTCCCGTTGCCCACAGGGAATAAAAGTTGGGCATCGCCTGGTTAATCTGGGGGCAAACCAGGTGTATCGAGTCCCCCACCGGATTTGACGAAATGGGCTTCACCTCGAAACTTCGGTTTCTGTCGGTGGCCACACAAACATGCAGCTCAGATTGGTACGATGCGATGAGAGCTAAAAACATCTGCTCAGAGATGGTTCCAGGTGATGGGAACATGGTATTGAAAAATTGGGAGTTTGTAAACTCCAAGTACTGTTTGTTTGAGGGATGTTATCCATCTCCTGGATGGGAGGAGTTGGCATCATTCCCAGAGGTCCATGAGACCAATCCACCGAAAAACCCTGATGGCAATGCGATCTGCCACGAGGGGGAGGAAGGCAATGCGATCTGCCTTCAAGAGGAGAAAGAGGACAAGGGTGAAGGCGAGATAGTCCTGTCTTTGGTTGATGATGACCAAGGGGAAACGATGGTTGTGAATCCCGATCACGATGTGCAATGTGATCTATCCGCTGTGGGCACACCGGTGGTGAAGGTCCCGGACAATAATCCATCCTGTCCAATTTGTGCATCCTGCTTTGGGAAAATTTCGGGACTTATTGAACATCGTAAGAGGGTCCATGGAAAGAGTGAGATAAACTTTCAGTGTGCCAAATGTGATCGAGTGAACGAAAAATATCATAGTATTGCATGTCATTATCCCAAATGCAAAGGGGCTGACCGGCCAAGCACGGCATTGGGATTTCGCTGCGAGGTTTGCGAAAGATCGTTTGAGACCAAGATTGGGTTGAGCCAACATAAGCGTATAACCCACCCAATTACAAGAAATAAAGAACGGATCGATGCATCTCACCCCAAGGAGGGTTCAAGGAGAGGGTTGCATCGCCAATGCTGGTCTGAGGAGGAGACCGAGCGGTTGCGAGAACTTGAAAAACAATATGCGGGCAAAAGAAACATCAATAAGCTGATTGCGGAACACATTCCAACTAAAACCGCCAAGCAGATAAGTGACAAAAGACGGCTAATGGCGAAAAGTGAGAAGGGCGAAGGGAAAGAACCGGAATGTGATCTTGTGATGGGAGAGGAGGAGATGAATGTGGCTGAAGTACCATCTAATGGGAACCTTAAATCCCATTATCAAACGAGAGTGAGAGAAAAGTTGGGTTCACGTAAACTGCCGCATCTTGGTGAGATATTTGAGAAAGTATTAAACGCCTGGGAAGATCGCTCCAGGTTGGTGGAGAAAACCACAAACCATCAGTTGGCTTGCCTTGATGCAATGTCCTTTGGGTTGGTAACCAGATCGGACCAAAGACATGACGAGCCACAAAAACAGCCTGATCGGAAGCCACCAAAGAGGTGGATGAAGAGAAGAGCTGTGAAAAGGGGCAAGTTCTTGCGATTCCAAAGGCTGTTTTACCTCGACAGAGGAAAACTTGCCGATATCATCTTGGATGACAAGGAGGCCCCCAAATGCGAGATCCCGTCTGAGAAAGTATACGAGGTATACAAAAACAGATGGGAAAACGCCGGAACATTCCAGGGCTTGGGTGTCTTCAGATCCGAAGCAATGGCTGACAACTCAGCATTCCTGGCGATGATCACGGCGAAGGAAGTCTCGAAAAACATCAGGGAGATGAATAAGAACTCCGCGCCGGGGCCAGACGGCTTGGGGTTCAAACATATGGTAAAGTGGGATCCCCACTGTGACCAGTTGGCTGAGCTCTATAACCTATGGCTGTTAACTGGCGACGTGCCGGACGTCGTCAAAGAATGCCGGACAATTCTAATACCAAAGTCATCAGACAGGGAGCGTCTGAATGACATCAACAACTGGCGACCCATTACTATCGGGTCAATCATTTTACGGTTGTTTACGCGAATACTGTCTGAGAGACTGACCAAGGCTTGCCCCATCAGAGACAGGCAAAGGGGATTCATAAGAGCAGCTGGTTGCTCAGAGAACCTGAAAGTGCTACATGTCCTGATGAAACATGCGAAGAGCGAACATCATGCTCTCGGGGTCGTATTCATTGACTTGGAGAAGGCGTTTGATACCGTGAGTCATGATCACATCTTACTGACTCTAAGACAAAGAGGGCTGGACGAACACATCGTCACCCTCATTGAAAATACGTACCATCAAACAAAAACTCGTATCTATACCAAGAGCGGTGGCTCTGAACCGGTATGGATTAAAAAGGGCGTAAAACAAGGGGACACATTATCGCCGCTCTTTTAAAACAAGGGGACCCATTATCGCGGCTGCCGTCGGCGGGCGGGAGCTCGCGGGCCCCTCGTCGCGCGACGGGGGGCTCGGGCTCCCGCCCATTTTATTTTCCCCAACTGCGCCGCCCGGGGTAGACCTGGCATCCGCTGTGGCGGGTGACGGCGGCGGCCAAGTCTCGGGTAGACCTGTTGTCCGCGACGGCGCGGGGTAGACCTGTTCTCCGCGGCGGCGACGAGGTAGGCCTGCCGTCCGCCACGGCGCGGGGTCAGCCTGCCGTCCGCGGCGGCGCGGGGTCGACCTGTTCGCCGCCGCGGCGCGGGGTAGACCTCTTGTCGGCGGCGGCGCGGGGTAGACCTCTTGTCGGTGGCGGCGCGGGGTAGATCTCTTCTCGGCGGCGGGCGGCGCGGGGTAGACCTCTTGTCCGCGGCAGCGCGGGGTAGACCTCTTGTCGGTGGCGGCGCGGGGAAGACCTCTTCTCGGCGGCGGGCGGCGCGGGGTAGACCTCTTCTCGGCGGCGGGCGGCAGGTAAACCGCTTATCGGCGGCGGCGCGGGGTAGACCTCTTGTCCGCGGCTGCGCGGGGTAGACCTATTGACGGCGGCTGCGCGGGGTAGACCTATTGTCCGCGGCGGCGCCGGGTAGACCTCTTCTCGACGGCGGCGCCGGGTAGACCTCTTGTCCGCGGCTGCGCGGGGTAGACCTCTTGTCCGCGGCTGCGCGGGGTAGACCTCTTGTCGGCGGCGGCGCCGGGTAGACCTCTTGTCCGCGGCGGCAGGGGGTAGACCTGTTTTTCGGCGGCGGCGCCGGGTAGACCTGTTGTCGAAGGCGTCGCGGGGTAGACCTGTTGTCGGCGGCGGCGCGGGGTAGACCTATTGGCGGCGGCGGCGCGGGGTAGACCTCTTGTCCGCGGCGGTGCGGGGTAGACCTCTTGACCGCCGCGGCGCGGGGTAGACCTCTTGGCGGCGGCGGCGCGGGGTAGACCTCTTGTCCGCCGCGGCGCGGGGTAGACCTCTTGGCGGCGGCGGCGCGGGGTAGACCTCTTGTCCGCCGCGGCGCGGGGTAGACCTCTTGGCGGCGGCGGCGCGGGGTAGACCTCTTGTCCGCCGCGGCGCGGGGTAGACCTCTTGACCGCCGCGGCGTGGGGTAGACCTCTTGTCCGCGGCAGCGCGGGGTAGACCTCTTGACCGCCGCGGCGCGGGTTAGACCTCTTGGCGGCGGCGGCGCGGGGTAGACCTCTTGTCCGCCGCGGCGCGGGGTAGACCTCTTGGCGGCGGCGGCGCGGGGTAGACCTCTTGTCCGCGGCGGCGCGGGGTACACCTCCCGCTTATTTTGGTAAGGTGCCCGTAGGAAAAATAAGTTACAAAAAACCCAGACCAAAAGAAATACACCAAAAAAACCGCAAGTAAACCAGAAAAGGCGCCCCCGTCCCTCCACTCCCCCGGGTAGCCTGAGCCGCGTGCCGTGCGGCGCGGTGCGCCGCAGGGGTAGGGGCGGCGGGCGGCACGGCACGGCGCGGGGCGGCGCGGCGCGGGGCGGCGCGGGGCGGGGCGGCGCGGCGCGGCGACTCTCCGGGGCGCTGGGGCCGGCACCGGCGCGTGCAGGGTCAGGCACCGTGCTTGCTCGGTTTTAAAACAAGCGAACAAAAAAAACCCCAGCCGACCGAGATGCAAGTAAAGCCTAAGGGTTGCCACAGCGAAAAACACCAGGCAAAACCCCAAATCCCAAAGCCGGCGAGCGCCCGGTGGGGTCGGGAGCCGGCCCCGGCAAGCGGTGTCCCACCCCTTCCGGTCTCCCAGCGGATGGCAGCGTCGCGCTGGGGTCTGCCACCGTCTGCCTGCCGGCCAGGGGGCTTCGGACAGCCCGGCAGTGGTTAACCGGTGCGCCGGGCTCCGGAGCGGACGGCGCAGGTCACCGGGACCACACGCCTCCGGCCGGCCGCCAGGTCTACCCGGCTCCGTCGGGCAATCAGGTCTACCCGGCTCCGTTCGGCTATCAGGTCTACCCGCCTCCCTCCGTTCGGCTGCCAGGTCTACCCGCCTCCCGCCGTTCGGCTGTCAGGTCTACCCGTCTCCGTTCGGCTGTCAGGTCTACCCGCCTCCCTCCGTTCGGCTATCAGGTCTACCCGTCTCCGTTCGGCTGCCAGGTCTACCCGCCTCCGTTCGGCTGCCAGGTCTACCCGCCTCCCTCCGTTCGGCTGCCAGGTCTACCCGTCTCCGTTCGGCTGCCAGGTCTACCCGCCTCCCTCCGTTCGGCTGTCAGGTCTACCCGGCTCCGTCCGGCTATCAGGTCTACCCGTCTCCGTTCGGCTGCCAGGTCTACCCGCCTCCCTCCGTTCGGCTGTCAGGTCTACCCGGCTCCGTCCGGCTATCAGGTCTACCCGGCTCCGTCCGGCTATCAGGTCTACCCGTCTCCGTTCGGCTGCCAGGTCTACCCGCCTCCGTTCGGCTGCCAGGTCTACCCGCCTCCCTCCGTTCGGCTGCCAGGTCTACCCGTCCTCCGCTTGTTTTTTTTCCGCTTTTCCCGAGCAAGCCTGCCCAGCGTGTCCGAGGGCCCCGGCCAGGCAGCGGCGTCTTGTTACGGTTTTCTGGCTTTTTTTTTTTTTTTTCTTCTCTTTTTTTTCCCTCCTTCCCGTACGGCTGGCACGATCGCTCGCCGCGTGGTGGGCATGGAAGAGCGGTAGCTGCTCGCGCGGATACCGGCTCTCTCGAACGCTCCGGGTCCCGGTGGTCCGGGTCCCGAAAAAAGGGAACCGATCCGAACCCGGTGAACGACGCCTACGCCTGTGGTGTCGTCTCCGCGGGTCGCGTCGGAGGCGCCTCTCGGCGGGCCGGCTCTGCCGGTGCTCCAGCCGCCGACGAGGCACTCTGCGGCGGCCGCTGGCCCGCAGAGCTCTGGCGCCCGCCCCTTCTCCTCCGGGGGTCGGCGGCTCGGGGGCGCGGGCCCTCGCTGTCCCGGGAAGCCGCGGCCGCGGGGCCCGTGCTCCCCGGAGCCCCGGTGGGAGTGAGGCGTCCCGGGTGGCGCCGGAGACGCCTCTCGGCGGGCCGGCTCTGCCGGTGCTCCAGCCGCCGACGAGGCACTCTGCGGCGGCCGCTGGCCCGCAGAGCTCTGGCGCCCGCCCCTTCTCCTCCGGGGGTCGGCGGCTCGGGGGCGCGGGCCCTCGCTGTCCCGGGAAGCCGCGGCCGCGGGGCCCGTGCTCCCGGAGCCCCGGTGGGAGTGAGGCATCCCGGGTGGCGCCGGAGACGCCTCTCGGCGGGCCGGCTCTGCCGGTGCTCCAGCCGCCGACGAGGCACTCTGCGGCGGCCGCTGGCCCGCAGAGCTCCAGCGCCCGCCCCTTCTCTTCTGGGGGTCGGGGGCGCGGGCCCTCGCTGCCCCGGGAGCCGCGGCCGCGGGGCCTGCGCTCCTTGCACCCGATCGATGAGGCATTTCGGGTGGCGTCGGAGTGGCTTCTCGGCGGGCCGGCGCTGCCGGTGCTCAGGCCGGCGTTGCACCTCTCCGCGGACGCCTCCCGCTCGCTTGCACGCAGGGCCCCCCGTGGGTGGCCGTCGCCGTCCCAGGAGCCGCGGGGCCTCGGCTCGTCGCTCTTTGCCGTCTCTCTGCTGATCGATGAGGCCTTTCGGGTCGCGTCGGAGAGGGCCCCCGGCGGGCCGGCTCCTCCGTGCTCCCCGTAACAGGGGAACCGCGGCGGTGTCCGGTGTTCGGGCCGGGAGGTCTCCTTTCCAATTCGCTTCCCGTCGCATGCGAGGTGTCGCCCTCGTTCCCCGCGGGAAAGGGGGGCCGTGCTGCGACGGCGGTGACGGCGGCCGTGGGGCGCGTGCCCCCGCCGCGTCGCCCCGTCCCCCTCCGCTCGCCGGGGTCGGTGGGGCTTCCTGACCGAACCGGGCTGTGTGACGGCCGTGTGGCCCCGCGAGTCTCGCAGATGTCCCTCGAGCAGGCGAGGTGCCGGCGCGGGCCTCGGTCCGGGTCGCCCCGTGGGTGCCGGCCGCGAGCAGCGCCTTGGGTGGCGGTACGGCAGAGCCGAGAGATAAGCCGGGGCCGAGTTGGGGCGGCAGCGGGGCGTCCCCTGCCGCCGTCTGGTGGGCTCTCGGTGCCGTGCCGCCGCCTGCTGCGGAGCGTGCCGCCCCGCCGAAGGGGCCTCGGTCGCTGGGTGGCGCCCGTCCGGGTAACCAAGCTGACCTCTGCCCAGGCCTCGGAATCATAGCCGCTCACGCCCTATCGAGCAGCCTCACCAACTGCTTGATAGTATCCCAGTGGTGAACCCCAAATTACCGCACGAAATTATAATCGTTGCCCAGTCCCGTTGCCCACAGGGAATAAAAGTTGGGCATCGCCTGGTTAATCTGGGGGCAAACCAGGTGTATCGAGTCCCCCACCGGATTTGACGAAATGGGCTTCACCTCGAAACTTCGGTTTCTGTCGGTGGCCACACAAACATGCAGCTCAGATTGGTACGATGCGATGAGAGCTAAAAACATCTGCTCAGAGATGGTTCCAGGTGATGGGAACATGGTATTGAAAAATTGGGAGTTTGTAAACTCCAAGTACTGTTTGTTTGAGGGATGTTATCCATCTCCTGGATGGGAGGAGTTGGCATCATTCCCAGAGGTCCATGAGACCAATCCACCGAAAAACCCTGATGGCAATGCGATCTGCCACGAGGGGGAGGAAGGCAATGCGATCTGCCTTCAAGAGGAGAAAGAGGACAAGGGTGAAGGCGAGATAGTCCTGTCTTTGGTTGATGATGACCAAGGGGAAACGATGGTTGTGAATCCCGATCACGATGTGCAATGTGATCTATCCGCTGTGGGCACACCGGTGGTGAAGGTCCCGGACAATAATCCATCCTGTCCAATTTGTGCATCCTGCTTTGGGAAAATTTCGGGACTTATTGAACATCTTAAGAGGGTCCATGGAAAGAGTGAGATAAACTTTCAGTGTGCCAAATGTGATCGAGTGAACGAAAAATATCATAGTATTGCATGTCATTATCCCAAATGCAAAGGGGCTGACCGGCCAAGCACGGCATTGGGATTTCGCTGCGAGGTTTGCGAAAGATCGTTTGAGACCAAGATTGGGTTGAGCCAACATAAGCGTATAACCCACCCAATTACAAGAAATAAAGAACGGATCGATGCATCTCACCCCAAGGAGGGTTCAAGGAGAGGGTTGCATCGCCAATGCTGGTCTGAGGAGGAGACCGAGCGGTTGCGAGAACTTGAAAAACAATATGCGGGCAAAAGAAACATCAATAAGCTGATTGCGGAACACATTCCAACTAAAACCGCCAAGCAGATAAGTGACAAAAGACGGCTAATGGCGAAAAGTGAGAAGGGCGAAGGGAAAGAACCGGAATGTGATCTTGTGATGGAAGAGGAGGAGATGAATGTGGCTGAAGTACCATCTAATGGGAACCTTAAATCCCATTATCAAACGAGAGTGAGAGAAAAGTTGGGTTCACGTAAACTGCCGCATCTTGGTGAGATATTTGAGAAAGTATTAAACGCCTGGGAAGATCGCTCCAGGTTGGTGGAGAAAACCACAAACCATCAGTTGGCTTGCCTTGATGCAATGTCCTTTGGGTTGGTAACCAGATCGGACCAAAGACATGACGAGCCACAAAAACAGCCTGATCGGAAGCCACCAAAGAGGTGGATGAAGAGAAGAGCTGTGAAAAGGGGCAAGTTCTTGCGATTCCAAAGGCTGTTTTACCTCGACAGAGGAAAACTTGCCGATATCATCTTGGATGACAAGGAGGCCCCCAAATGCGAGATCCCGTCTGAGAAAGTATACGAGGTATACAAAAACAGATGGGAAAACGCCGGAACATTCCAGGGCTTGGGTGTCTTCAGATCCGAAGCAATGGCTGACAACTCAGCATTCCTGGCGATGATCACGGCGAAGGAAGTCTCGAAAAACATCAGGGAGATGAATAAGAACTCCGCGCCGGGGCCAGACGGCTTGGGGTTCAAACATATGGTAAAGTGGGATCCCCACTGTGACCAGTTGGCTGAGCTCTATAACCTATGGCTGTTAACTGGCGACGTGCCGGACGTCGTCAAAGAATGCCGGACAATTCTAATACCAAAGTCATCAGACAGGGAGCGTCTGAATGACATCAACAACTGGCGACCCATTACTATCGGGTCAATCATTTTACGGTTGTTTACGCGAATACTGTCTGAGAGACTGACCAAGGCTTGCCCCATCAGAGACAGGCAAAGGGGATTCATAAGAGCAGCTGGTTGCTCAGAGAACCTGAAAGTGCTACATGTCCTGATGAAACATGCGAAGAGCGAACATCATGCTCTCGGGGTCGTATTCATTGACTTGGAGAAGGCGTTTGATACCGTGAGTCATGATCACATCTTACTGACTCTAAGACAAAGAGGGCTGGACGAACACATCGTCACCCTCATTGAAAATACGTACCATCAAACAAAAACTCGTATCTATACCAAGAGCGGTGGCTCTGAACCGGTATGGATTAAAAAGGGCGTAAAACAAGGGGACACATTATCGCCGCTCTTTTAAAACAAGGGGACCCATTATCGCGGCTGCCGTCGGCGGGCGGGAGCTCGCGGGCCCCTCGTCGCGCGACGGGGGGCTCGGGCTCCCGCCCATTTTATTTTCCCCAACTGCGCCGCCCGGGGTAGACCTGGCATCCGCTGTGGCGGGTGACGGCGGCGGCCAAGTCTCGGGTAGACCTGTTGTCCGCGACGGCGCGGGGTAGACCTGTTCTCCGCGGCGGCGACGAGGTAGGCCTGCCGTCCGCCACGGCGCGGGGTCAGCCTGCCGTCCGCGGCGGCGCGGGGTCGACCTGTTCGCCGCCGCGGCGCGGGGTAGACCTCTTGTCGGCGGCGGCGCGGGGTAGACCTCTTGTCGGTGGCGGCGCGGGGTAGATCTCTTCTCGGCGGCGGGCGGCGCGGGGTAGACCTCTTGTCCGCGGCAGCGCGGGGTAGACCTCTTGTCGGTGGCGGCGCGGGGAAGACCTCTTCTCGGCGGCGGGCGGCGCGGGGTAGACCTCTTCTCGGCGGCGGGCGGCAGGTAAACCGCTTATCGGCGGCGGCGCGGGGTAGACCTCTTGTCCGCGGCTGCGCGGGGTAGACCTATTGACGGCGGCTGCGCGGGGTAGACCTATTGTCCGCGGCGGCGCCGGGTAGACCTCTTCTCGACGGCGGCGCCGGGTAGACCTCTTGTCCGCGGCTGCGCGGGGTAGACCTCTTGTCCGCGGCTGCGCGGGGTAGACCTCTTGTCCGCGGCGGCAGGGGGTAGACCTGTTTTTCGGCGGCGGCGCCGGGTAGACCTGTTGTCGAAGGCGTCGCGGGGTAGACCTGTTGTCGGCGGCGGCGCGGGGTAGACCTATTGGCGGCGGCGGCGCGGGGTAGACCTCTTGTCCGCGGCGGTGCGGGGTAGACCTCTTGACCGCCGCGGCGCGGGGTAGACCTCTTGGCGGCGGCGGCGCGGGGTAGACCTCTTGTCCGCCGCGGCGCGGGGTAGACCTCTTGGCGGCGGCGGCGCGGGGTAGACCTCTTGTCCGCCGCGGCGCGGGGTAGACCTCTTGGCGGCGGCGGCGCGGGGTAGACCTCTTGTCCGCCGCGGCGCGGGGTAGACCTCTTGACCGCCGCGGCGCGGGGTAGACCTCTTGTCCGCGGCAGCGCGGGGTAGACCTCTTGACCGCCGCGGCGCGGGTTAGACCTCTTGGCGGCGGCGGCGCGGGGTAGACCTCTTGTCCGCCGCGGCGCGGGGTAGACCTCTTGGCGGCGGCGGCGCGGGGTAGACCTCTTGTCCGCGGCGGCGCGGGGTACACCTCCCGCTTATTTTGGTAAGGTGCCCGTAGGAAAAATAAGTTACAAAAAACCCAGACCAAAAGAAATACACCAAAAAAACCGCAAGTAAACCAGAAAAGGCGCCCCCGTCCCTCCACTCCCCCGGGTAGCCTGAGCCGCGTGCCGTGCGGCGCGGTGCGCCGCAGGGGTAGGGGCGGCGGGCGGCACGGCACGGCGCGGGGCGGCGCGGCGCGGGGCGGCGCGGGGCGGGGCGGCGCGGCGCGGCGACTCTCCGGGGCGCTGGGGCCGGCACCGGCGCGTGCAGGGTCAGGCACCGTGCTTGCTCGGTTTTAAAACAAGCGAACAAAAAAACCCCCAGCCGACCGAGATGCAAGTAAAGCCTAAGGGTTGCCACAGCGAAAAACACCAGGCAAAACCCCAAATCCCAAAGCCGGCGAGCGCCCGGTGGGGTCGGGAGCCGGCCCCGGCAAGCGGTGTCCCACCCCTTCCGGTCTCCCAGCGGATGGCAGCGTCGCGCTGGGGTCTGCCACCGTCTGCCTGCCGGCCAGGGGGCTTCGGACAGCCCGGCAGTGGTTAACCGGTGCGCCGGGCTCCGGAGCGGACGGCGCAGGTCACCGGGACCACACGCCTCCGGCCGGCCGCCAGGTCTACCCGGCTCCGTCGGGCAATCAGGTCTACCCGGCTCCGTTCGGCTATCAGGTCTACCCGCCTCCCTCCGTTCGGCTGCCAGGTCTACCCGCCTCCCGCCGTTCGGCTGTCAGGTCTACCCGGCTCCGTTCGGCTGTCAGGTCTACCCGCCTCCCTCCGTTCGGCTATCAGGTCTACCCGTCTCCGTTCGGCTGCCAGGTCTACCCGCCTCCGTTCGGCTGCCAGGTCTACCCGCCTCCCTCCGTTCGGCTGCCAGGTCTACCCGTCTCCGTTCGGCTGCCAGGTCTACCCGCCTCCCTCCGTTCGGCTGTCAGGTCTACCCGGCTCCGTCCGGCTATCAGGTCTACCCGTCTCCGTTCGGCTGCCAGGTCTACCCGCCTCCCTCCGTTCGGCTGTCAGGTCTACCCGGCTCCGTCCGGCTATCAGGTCTACCCGGCTCCGTCCGGCTATCAGGTCTACCCGTCTCCGTTCGGCTGCCAGGTCTACCCGCCTCCCTCCGTTCGGCTGCCAGGTCTACCCGTCCTCCGCTTGTTTTTTTTCCGCTTTTCCCGAGCAAGCCTGCCCAGCGTGTCCGAGGGCCCCGGCCAGGCAGCGGCGTCTTGTTACGGTTTTCTGGCTTTTTTTTTTTTTTTCTTCTCTTTTTTTTCCCTCCTTCCCGTACGGCCGGCACGATCGCTCGCCGCGTGGTGGGCATGGAAGAGCGGTAGCTGCTCGCGCGGATACCGGCTCTCTCGAACGCTCCGGGTCCCGGTGGTCCGGGTCCCGAAAAAAGGGAACCGATCCGAACCCGGTGAACGACGCCTACGCCTGTGGTGTCGTCTCCGCGGGTCGCGTCGGAGGCGCCTCTCGGCGGGCCGGCTCTGCCGGTGCTCCAGCCGCCGACGAGGCACTCTGCGGCGGCCGCTGGCCCGCAGAGCTCTGGCGCCCGCCCCTTCTCCTCCGGGGGTCGGCGGCTCGGGGGCGCGGGCCCTCGCTGTCCCGGGAAGCCGCGGCCGCGGGGCCCGTGCTCCCCGGAGCCCCGGTGGGAGTGAGGCGTCCCGGGTGGCGCCGGAGACGCCTCTCGGCGGGCCGGCTCTGCCGGTGCTCCAGCCGCCGACGAGGCACTCTGCGGCGGCCGCTGGCCCGCAGAGCTCCGGCGCCCGCCCCTTCTCCTCCGGGGGTCGGCGGCTCGGGGGCGCGGGCCCTCGCTGTCCCGGGAAGCCGCGGCCGCGGGGCCCGTGCTCCCCGGAGCCCCGGTGGGAGTGAGGCGTCCCGGGTGGCGCCGGAGACGCCTCTCGGCGGGCCGGCTCTGCCGGTGCTCCAGCCGCCGACGAGGCACTCTGCGGCGGCCGCTGGCCCGCAGAGCTCTGGCGCCCGCCCCTTCTCCTCCGGGGGTCGGCGGCTCGGGGGCGCGGGCCCTCGCTGTCCCGGGAAGCCGCGGCCGCGGGGCCCGTGCTCCCGGAGCCCCGGTGGGAGTGAGGCATCCCGGGTGGCGCCGGAGACGCCTCTCGGCGGGCCGGCTCTGCCGGTGCTCCAGCCGCCGACGAGGCACTCTGCGGCGGCCGCTGGCCCGCAGAGCTCCAGCGCCCGCCCCTTCTCTTCTGGGGGTCGGGGGCGCGGGCCCTCGCTGCCCCGGGAGCCGCGGCCGCGGGGCCTGCGCTCCTTGCACCCGATCGATGAGGCATTTCGGGTGGCGTCGGAGTGGCTTCTCGGCGGGCCGGCGCTGCCGGTGCTCAGGCCGGCGTTGCACCTCTCCGCGGACGCCTCCCGCTCGCTTGCACGCAGGGCCCCCCGTGGGTGGCCGTCGCCGTCCCAGGAGCCGCGGCGCCTCGGCTCGTCGCTCTTTGCCGTCTCTCTGCTGATCGATGAGGCCTTTCGGGTCGCGTCGGAGAGGGCCCCCGGCGGGCCGGCTCCTCCGTGCTCCCCGTAACAGGGGAACCGCGGCGGTGTCCGGTGTTCGGGCCGGGAGGTCTCCTTTCCAATTCGCTTCCCGTCGCATGCGAGGTGTCGCCCTCGTTCCCCGCGGGAAAGGGGGGCCGTGCTGCGACGGCGGTGACGGCGGCCGTGGGGCGCGTGCCCCCGCCGCGTCGCCCCGTCCCCCTCCGCTCGCCGGGGTCGGTGGGGCTTCCTGACCGAACCGGGCTGTGTGACGGCCGTGTGGCCCCGCGAGTCTCGCAGATGTCCCTCGAGCAGGCGAGGTGCCGGCGCGGGCCTCGGTCCGGGTCGCCCCGTGGGTGCCGGCCGCGAGCAGCGCCTTGGGTGGCGGTACGGCAGAGCCGAGAGATAAGCCGGGGCCGAGTTGGGGCGGCAGCGGGGCGTCCCCTGCCGCCGTCTGGTGGGCTCTCGGTGCCGTGCCGCCGCCTGCTGCGGAGCGTGCCGCCCCGCCGAAGGGGCCTCGGTCGCTGGGTGGCGCCCGTCCGGGTAACCAAGCTGACCTCTGCCCAGGCCTCGGAATCATAGCCGCTCACGCCCTATCGAGCAGCCTCACCAACTGCTTGATAGTATCCCAGTGGTGAACCCCAAATTACCGCACGAAATTATAATCGTTGCCCAGTCCCGTTGCCCACAGGGAATAAAAGTTGGGCATCGCCTGGTTAATCTGGGGGCAAACCAGGTGTATCGAGTCCCCCACCGGATTTGACGAAATGGGCTTCACCTCGAAACTTCGGTTTCTGTCGGTGGCCACACAAACATGCAGCTCAGATTGGTACGATGCGATGAGAGCTAAAAACATCTGCTCAGAGATGGTTCCAGGTGATGGGAACATGGTATTGAAAAATTGGGAGTTTGTAAACTCCAAGTACTGTTTGTTTGAGGGATGTTATCCATCTCCTGGATGGGAGGAGTTGGCATCATTCCCAGAGGTCCATGAGACCAATCCACCGAAAAACCCTGATGGCAATGCGATCTGCCACGAGGGGGAGGAAGGCAATGCGATCTGCCTTCAAGAGGAGAAAGAGGACAAGGGTGAAGGCGAGATAGTCCTGTCTTTGGTTGATGATGACCAAGGGGAAACGATGGTTGTGAATCCCGATCACGATGTGCAATGTGATCTATCCGCTGTGGGCACACCGGTGGTGAAGGTCCCGGACAATAATCCATCCTGTCCAATTTGTGCATCCTGCTTTGGGAAAATTTCGGGACTTATTGAACATCTTAAGAGGGTCCATGGAAAGAGTGAGATAAACTTTCAGTGTGCCAAATGTGATCGAGTGAACGAAAAATATCATAGTATTGCATGTCATTATCCCAAATGCAAAGGGGCTGACCGGCCAAGCACGGCATTGGGATTTCGCTGCGAGGTTTGCGAAAGATCGTTTGAGACCAAGATTGGGTTGAGCCAACATAAGCGTATAACCCACCCAATTACAAGAAATAAAGAACGGATCGATGCATCTCACCCCAAGGAGGGTTCAAGGAGAGGGTTGCATCGCCAATGCTGGTCTGAGGAGGAGACCGAGCGGTTGCGAGAACTTGAAAAACAATATGCGGGCAAAAGAAACATCAATAAGCTGATTGCGGAACACATTCCAACTAAAACCGCCAAGCAGATAAGTGACAAAAGACGGCTAATGGCGAAAAGTGAGAAGGGCGAAGGGAAAGAACCGGAATGTGATCTTGTGATGGGAGAGGAGGAGATGAATGTGGCTGAAGTACCATCTAATGGGAACCTTAAATCCCATTATCAAACGAGAGTGAGAGAAAAGTTGGGTTCACGTAAACTGCCGCATCTTGGTGAGATATTTGAGAAAGTATTAAACGCCTGGGAAGATCGCTCCAGGTTGGTGGAGAAAACCACAAACCATCAGTTGGCTTGCCTTGATGCAATGTCCTTTGGGTTGGTAACCAGATCGGACCAAAGACATGACGAGCCACAAAAACAGCCTGATCGGAAGCCACCAAAGAGGTGGATGAAGAGAAGAGCTGTGAAAAGGGGCAAGTTCTTGCGATTCCAAAGGCTGTTTTACCTCGACAGAGGAAAACTTGCCGATATCATCTTGGATGACAAGGAGGCCCCCAAATGCGAGATCCCGTCTGAGAAAGTATACGAGGTATACAAAAACAGATGGGAAAACGCCGGAACATTCCAGGGCTTGGGTGTCTTCAGATCCGAAGCAATGGCTGACAACTCAGCATTCCTGGCGATGATCACGGCGAAGGAAGTCTCGAAAAACATCAGGGAGATGAATAAGAACTCCGCGCCGGGGCCAGACGGCTTGGGGTTCAAACATATGGTAAAGTGGGATCCCCACTGTGACCAGTTGGCTGAGCTCTATAACCTATGGCTGTTAACTGGCGACGTGCCGGACGTCGTCAAAGAATGCCGGACAATTCTAATACCAAAGTCATCAGACAGGGAGCGTCTGAATGACATCAACAACTGGCGACCCATTACTATCGGGTCAATCATTTTACGGTTGTTTACGCGAATACTGTCTGAGAGACTGACCAAGGCTTGCCCCATCAGAGACAGGCAAAGGGGATTCATAAGAGCAGCTGGTTGCTCAGAGAACCTGAAAGTGCTACATGTCCTGATGAAACATGCGAAGAGCGAACATCATGCTCTCGGGGTCGTATTCATTGACTTGGAGAAGGCGTTTGATACCGTGAGTCATGATCACATCTTACTGACTCTAAGACAAAGAGGGCTGGACGAACACATCGTCACCCTCATTGAAAATACGTACCATCAAACAAAAACTCGTATCTATACCAAGAGCGGTGGCTCTGAACCGGTATGGATTAAAAAGGGCGTAAAACAAGGGGACACATTATCGCCGCTCTTTTAAAACAAGGGGACCCATTATCGCGGCTGCCGTCGGCGGGCGGGAGCTCGCGGGCCCCTCGTCGCGCGACGGGGGGCTCGGGCTCCCGCCCATTTTATTTTCCCCAACTGCGCCGCCCGGGGTAGACCTGGCATCCGCTGTGGCGGGTGACGGCGGCGGCCAAGTCTCGGGTAGACCTGTTGTCCGCGACGGCGCGGGGTAGACCTGTTCTCCGCGGCGGCGACGAGGTAGGCCTGCCGTCCGCCACGGCGCGGGGTCAGCCTGCCGTCCGCGGCGGCGCGGGGTCGACCTGTTCGCCGCCGCGGCGCGGGGTAGACCTCTTGTCGGCGGCGGCGCGGGGTAGACCTCTTGTCGGTGGCGGCGCGGGGTAGATCTCTTCTCGGCGGCGGGCGGCGCGGGGTAGACCTCTTGTCCGCGGCAGCGCGGGGTAGACCTCTTGTCGGTGGCGGCGCGGGGAAGACCTCTTCTCGGCGGCGGGCGGCGCGGGGTAGACCTCTTCTCGGCGGCGGGCGGCAGGTAAACCGCTTATCGGCGGCGGCGCGGGGTAGACCTCTTGTCCGCGGCTGCGCGGGGTAGACCTATTGACGGCGGCTGCGCGGGGTAGACCTATTGTCCGCGGCGGCGCCGGGTAGACCTCTTCTCGACGGCGGCGCCGGGTAGACCTCTTGTCCGCGGCTGCGCGGGGTAGACCTCTTGTCCGCGGCTGCGCGGGGTAGACCTCTTGTCGGCGGCGGCGCCGGGTAGACCTCTTGTCCGCGGCGGCAGGGGGTAGACCTGTTTTTCGGCGGCGGCGCCGGGTAGACCTGTTGTCGAAGGCGTCGCGGGGTAGACCTGTTGTCGGCGGCGGCGCGGGGTAGACCTATTGGCGGCGGCGGCGCGGGGTAGACCTCTTGTCCGCGGCGGTGCGGGGTAGACCTCTTGACCGCCGCGGCGCGGGGTAGACCTCTTGGCGGCGGCGGCGCGGGGTAGACCTCTTGTCCGCCGCGGCGCGGGGTAGACCTCTTGGCGGCGGCGGCGCGGGGTAGACCTCTTGTCCGCCGCGGCGCGGGGTAGACCTCTTGGCGGCGGCGGCGCGGGGTAGACCTCTTGTCCGCCGCGGCGCGGGGTAGACCTCTTGACCGCCGCGGCGTGGGGTAGACCTCTTGTCCGCGGCAGCGCGGGGTAGACCTCTTGACCGCCGCGGCGCGGGTTAGACCTCTTGGCGGCGGCGGCGCGGGGTAGACCTCTTGTCCGCCGCGGCGCGGGGTAGACCTCTTGGCGGCGGCGGCGCGGGGTAGACCTCTTGTCCGCGGCGGCGCGGGGTACACCTCCCGCTTATTTTGGTAAGGTGCCCGTAGGAAAAATAAGTTACAAAAAACCCAGACCAAAAGAAATACACCAAAAAAACCGCAAGTAAACCAGAAAAGGCGCCCCCGTCCCTCCACTCCCCCGGGTAGCCTGAGCCGCGTGCCGTGCGGCGCGGTGCGCCGCAGGGGTAGGGGCGGCGGGCGGCACGGCACGGCGCGGGGCGGCGCGGCGCGGGGCGGCGCGGGGCGGGGCGGCGCGGCGCGGCGACTCTCCGGGGCGCTGGGGCCGGCACCGGCGCGTGCAGGGTCAGGCACCGTGCTTGCTCGGTTTTAAAACAAGCGAACAAAAAAACCCCCAGCCGACCGAGATGCAAGTAAAGCCTAAGGGTTGCCACAGCGAAAAACACCAGGCAAAACCCCAAATCCCAAAGCCGGCGAGCGCCCGGTGGGGTCGGGAGCCGGCCCCGGCAAGCGGTGTCCCACCCCTTCCGGTCTCCCAGCGGATGGCAGCGTCGCGCTGGGGTCTGCCACCGTCTGCCTGCCGGCCAGGGGGCTTCGGACAGCCCGGCAGTGGTTAACCGGTGCGCCGGGCTCCGGAGCGGACGGCGCAGGTCACCGGGACCACACGCCTCCGGCCGGCCGCCAGGTCTACCCGGCTCCGTCGGGCAATCAGGTCTACCCGGCTCCGTTCGGCTATCAGGTCTACCCGCCTCCCTCCGTTCGGCTGCCAGGTCTACCCGCCTCCCGCCGTTCGGCTGTCAGGTCTACCCGTCTCCGTTCGGCTGTCAGGTCTACCCGCCTCCCTCCGTTCGGCTATCAGGTCTACCCGTCTCCGTTCGGCTGCCAGGTCTACCCGCCTCCGTTCGGCTGCCAGGTCTACCCGCCTCCCTCCGTTCGGCTGCCAGGTCTACCCGTCTCCGTTCGGCTGCCAGGTCTACCCGCCTCCCTCCGTTCGGCTGTCAGGTCTACCCGGCTCCGTCCGGCTATCAGGTCTACCCGTCTCCGTTCGGCTGCCAGGTCTACCCGCCTCCCTCCGTTCGGCTGTCAGGTCTACCCGGCTCCGTCCGGCTATCAGGTCTACCCGGCTCCGTCCGGCTATCAGGTCTACCCGCCTCCGTTCGGCTGCCAGGTCTACCCGCCTCCCTCCGTTCGGCTGCCAGGTCTACCCGTCCTCCGCTTGTTTTTTTTCCGCTTTTCCCGAGCAAGCCTGCCCAGCGTGTCCGAGGGCCCCGGCCAGGCAGCGGCGTCTTGTTACGGTTTTCTGGCTTTTTTTTTTTTTTCTTCTCTTTTTTTTCCCTCCTTCCCGTACGGCCGGCACGATCGCTCGCCGCGTGGTGGGCATGGAAG
The DNA here is from genome assembly GCA_033558235.1 of Neomorphus geoffroyi. Classification (NCBI taxonomy): domain Eukaryota; kingdom Metazoa; phylum Chordata; class Aves; order Cuculiformes; family Neomorphidae; genus Neomorphus; species Neomorphus geoffroyi. The sequence continues at coordinate 311,332 of JAUMJM010000100.1, forward strand.
AGCGGTAGCTGCTCGCGCGGATACCGGCTCTCTCGAACGCTCCGGGTCCCGGTGGTCCGGGTCCCGAAAAAAGGGAACCGATCCGAACCCGGTGAACGACGCCTACGCCTGTGGTGTCGTCTCCGCGGGTCGCGTCGGAGGCGCCTCTCGGCGGGCCGGCTCTGCCGGTGCTCCAGCCGCCGACGAGGCACTCTGCGGCGGCCGCTGGCCCGCAGAGCTCTGGCGCCCGCCCCTTCTCCTCCGGGGGTCGGCGGCTCGGGGGCGCGGGCCCTCGCTGTCCCGGGAAGCCGCGGCCGCGGGGCCCGTGCTCCCCGGAGCCCCGGTGGGAGTGAGGCGTCCCGGGTGGCGCCGGAGACGCCTCTCGGCGGGCCGGCTCTGCCGGTGCTCCAGCCGCCGACGAGGCACTCTGCGGCGGCCGCTGGCCCGCAGAGCTCTGGCGCCCGCCCCTTCTCCTCCGGGGGTCGGCGGCTCGGGGGCGCGGGCCCTCGCTGTCCCGGGAAGCCGCGGCCGCGGGGCCCGTGCTCCCGGAGCCCCGGTGGGAGTGAGGCATCCCGGGTGGCGCCGGAGACGCCTCTCGGCGGGCCGGCTCTGCCGGTGCTCCAGCCGCCGACGAGGCACTCTGCGGCGGCCGCTGGCCCGCAGAGCTCCAGCGCCCGCCCCTTCTCTTCTGGGGGTCGGGGGCGCGGGCCCTCGCTGCCCCGGGAGCCGCGGCCGCGGGGCCTGCGCTCCTTGCACCCGATCGATGAGGCATTTCGGGTGGCGTCGGAGTGGCTTCTCGGCGGGCCGGCGCTGCCGGTGCTCAGGCCGGCGTTGCACCTCTCCGCGGACGCCTCCCGCTCGCTTGCACGCAGGGCCCCCCGTGGGTGGCCGTCGCCGTCCCAGGAGCCGCGGGGCCTCGGCTCGTCGCTCTTTGCCGTCTCTCTGCTGATCGATGAGGCCTTTCGGGTCGCGTCGGAGAGGGCCCCCGGCGGGCCGGCTCCTCCGTGCTCCCCGTAACAGGGGAACCGCGGCGGTGTCCGGTGTTCGGGCCGGGAGGTCTCCTTTCCAATTCGCTTCCCGTCGCATGCGAGGTGTCGCCCTCGTTCCCCGCGGGAAAGGGGGGCCGTGCTGCGACGGCGGTGACGGCGGCCGTGGGGCGCGTGCCCCCGCCGCGTCGCCCCGTCCCCCTCCGCTCGCCGGGGTCGGTGGGGCTTCCTGACCGAACCGGGCTGTGTGACGGCCGTGTGGCCCCGCGAGTCTCGCAGATGTCCCTCGAGCAGGCGAGGTGCCGGCGCGGGCCTCGGTCCGGGTCGCCCCGTGGGTGCCGGCCGCGAGCAGCGCCTTGGGTGGCGGTACGGCAGAGCCGAGAGATAAGCCGGGGCCGAGTTGGGGCGGCAGCGGGGCGTCCCCTGCCGCCGTCTGGTGGGCTCTCGGTGCCGTGCCGCCGCCTGCTGCGGAGCGTGCCGCCCCGCCGAAGGGGCCTCGGTCGCTGGGTGGCGCCCGTCCGGGTAACCAAGCTGACCTCTGCCCAGGCCTCGGAATCATAGCCGCTCACGCCCTATCGAGCAGCCTCACCAACTGCTTGATAGTATCCCAGTGGTGAACCCCAAATTACCGCACGAAATTATAATCGTTGCCAGTCCCGTTGCCCACAGGGAATAAAAGTTGGGCATCGCCTGGTTAATCTGGGGGCAAACCAGGTGTATCGAGTCCCCCACCGGATTTGACGAAATGGGCTTCACCTCGAAACTTCGGTTTCTGTCGGTGGCCACACAAACATGCAGCTCAGATTGGTACGATGCGATGAGAGCTAAAAACATCTGCTCAGAGATGGTTCCAGGTGATGGGAACATGGTATTGAAAAATTGGGAGTTTGTAAACTCCAAGTACTGTTTGTTTGAGGGATGTTATCCATCTCCTGGATGGGAGGAGTTGGCATCATTCCCAGAGGTCCATGAGACCAATCCACCGAAAAACCCTGATGGCAATGCGATCTGCCACGAGGGGGAGGAAGGCAATGCGATCTGCCTTCAAGAGGAGAAAGAGGACAAGGGTGAAGGCGAGATAGTCCTGTCTTTGGTTGATGATGACCAAGGGGAAACGATGGTTGTGAATCCCGATCACGATGTGCAATGTGATCTATCCGCTGTGGGCACACCGGTGGTGAAGGTCCCGGACAATAATCCATCCTGTCCAATTTGTGCATCCTGCTTTGGGAAAATTTCGGGACTTATTGAACATCGTAAGAGGGTCCATGGAAAGAGTGAGATAAACTTTCAGTGTGCCAAATGTGATCGAGTGAACGAAAAATATCATAGTATTGCATGTCATTATCCCAAATGCAAAGGGGCTGACCGGCCAAGCACGGCATTGGGATTTCGCTGCGAGGTTTGCGAAAGATCGTTTGAGACCAAGATTGGGTTGAGCCAACATAAGCGTATAACCCACCCAATTACAAGAAATAAAGAACGGATCGATGCATCTCACCCCAAGGAGGGTTCAAGGAGAGGGTTGCATCGCCAATGCTGGTCTGAGGAGGAGACCGAGCGGTTGCGAGAACTTGAAAAACAATATGCGGGCAAAAGAAACATCAATAAGCTGATTGCGGAACACATTCCAACTAAAACCGCCAAGCAGATAAGTGACAAAAGACGGCTAATGGCGAAAAGTGAGAAGGGCGAAGGGAAAGAACCGGAATGTGATCTTGTGATGGGAGAGGAGGAGATGAATGTGGCTGAAGTACCATCTAATGGGAACCTTAAATCCCATTATCAAACGAGAGTGAGAGAAAAGTTGGGTTCACGTAAACTGCCGCATCTTGGTGAGATATTTGAGAAAGTATTAAACGCCTGGGAAGATCGCTCCAGGTTGGTGGAGAAAACCACAAACCATCAGTTGGCTTGCCTTGATGCAATGTCCTTTGGGTTGGTAACCAGATCGGACCAAAGACATGACGAGCCACAAAAACAGCCTGATCGGAAGCCACCAAAGAGGTGGATGAAGAGAAGAGCTGTGAAAAGGGGCAAGTTCTTGCGATTCCAAAGGCTGTTTTACCTCGACAGAGGAAAACTTGCCGATATCATCTTGGATGACAAGGAGGCCCCCAAATGCGAGATCCCGTCTGAGAAAGTATACGAGGTATACAAAAACAGATGGGAAAACGCCGGAACATTCCAGGGCTTGGGTGTCTTCAGATCCGAAGCAATGGCTGACAACTCAGCATTCCTGGCGATGATCACGGCGAAGGAAGTCTCGAAAAACATCAGGGAGATGAATAAGAACTCCGCGCCGGGGCCAGACGGCTTGGGGTTCAAACATATGGTAAAGTGGGATCCCCACTGTGACCAGTTGGCTGAGCTCTATAACCTATGGCTGTTAACTGGCGACGTGCCGGACGTCGTCAAAGAATGCCGGACAATTCTAATACCAAAGTCATCAGACAGGGAGCGTCTGAATGACATCAACAACTGGCGACCCATTACTATCGGGTCAATCATTTTACGGTTGTTTACGCGAATACTGTCTGAGAGACTGACCAAGGCTTGCCCCATCAGAGACAGGCAAAGGGGATTCATAAGAGCAGCTGGTTGCTCAGAGAACCTGAAAGTGCTACATGTCCTGATGAAACATGCGAAGAGCGAACATCATGCTCTCGGGGTCGTATTCATTGACTTGGAGAAGGCGTTTGATACCGTGAGTCATGATCACATCTTACTGACTCTAAGACAAAGAGGGCTGGACGAACACATCGTCACCCTCATTGAAAATACGTACCATCAAACAAAAACTCGTATCTATACCAAGAGCGGTGGCTCTGAACCGGTATGGATTAAAAAGGGCGTAAAACAAGGGGACACATTATCGCCGCTCTTTTAAAACAAGGGGACCCATTATCGCGGCTGCCGTCGGCGGGCGGGAGCTCGCGGGCCCCTCGTCGCGCGACGGGGGGCTCGGGCTCCCGCCCATTTTATTTTCCCCAACTGCGCCGCCCGGGGTAGACCTGGCATCCGCTGTGGCGGGTGACGGCGGCGGCCAAGTCTCGGGTAGACCTGTTGTCCGCGACGGCGCGGGGTAGACCTGTTCTCCGCGGCGGCGACGAGGTAGGCCTGCCGTCCGCCACGGCGCGGGGTCAGCCTGCCGTCCGCGGCGGCGCGGGGTCGACCTGTTCGCCGCCGCGGCGCGGGGTAGACCTCTTGTCGGCGGCGGCGCGGGGTAGACCTCTTGTCGGTGGCGGCGCGGGGTAGACCTCTTCTCGGCGGCGGGCGGCGCGGGGTAGACCTCTTGTCCGCGGCAGCGCGGGGTAGACCTCTTGTCGGTGGCGGCGCGGGGAAGACCTCTTCTCGGCGGCGGGCGGCGCGGGGTAGACCTCTTCTCGGCGGCGGGCGGCAGGTAAACCGCTTATCGGCGGCGGCGCGGGGTAGACCTCTTGTCCGCGGCTGCGCGGGGTAGACCTATTGACGGCGGCTGCGCGGGGTAGACCTATTGTCCGCGGCGGCGCCGGGTAGACCTCTTCTCGACGGCGGCGCCGGGTAGACCTCTTGTCCGCGGCTGCGCGGGGTAGACCTCTTGTCCGCGGCTGCGCGGGGTAGACCTCTTGTCGGCGGCGGCGCCGGGTAGACCTCTTGTCCGCGGCGGCAGGGGGTAGACCTGTTTTTCGGCGGCGGCGCCGGGTAGACCTGTTGTCGAAGGCGGCGCGGGGTAGACCTGTTGTCGGCGGCGGCGCGGGGTAGACCTATTGACGGCGGCGGCGCAGGGTAGACCTCTTGTCCGCGGCGGCGCCGGGTAGACATCTTGTCCGCCGCGGCGCGGGGTAGACCTCTTGGCGGCGGCGGCGCGGGGTAGACCTCTTGTCCGCCGCGGCGCGGGGTAGACCTCTTGGCGGCGGCGGCGCGGGGTAGACCTCTTGTCCGCCGCGGCGCGGGGTAGACCTGTTGGCGGCGGGCGGCGCGGGGTAGACCTCTTGTCCGCGGCGGCGCAGGGTCGACCTGTTCGCCGCCGCGGTGCGGGGTAGACCTCTTGTCGGCAGCGGCGCCGGGTAGACCTCTTGTCGGCGGCGGCGCGGGGTAGACCTCTTGTCCGCGGCGGGCGGCGCCGGGTAGACCTCTTGTCCGCGGCTACGCGGGGTAGACCTCTTGTCCGCGGCGGCGCGGGGTAGACCTCTTGTCGGCGGCGGCGCGGGGTAGATCTCTTGTCCGCGGCGGCGCGGGGTAGACCTCTTGTCCGCCGCGGCGCGGGGTAGACCTGTTTTCGGCGGCGGCGCCGGGTAGACCTGTTGTCGAAGGCGGCGCGGGGTAGACCTGTTGTCGGCGGCAGCGCGAGGTAGACCTGTTGTCCGCGGCGGCGCCGGGTAGACATCTCTTCCGCGGCGGCGCGGGGTAGACCTCTTGTCCGCGGCTGCGCGGGGTAGACCTCTTGTCGGCGGCGGCGCGGGATAGACTTCTTGTCCGCGGCTGCGCGGGGTAGACCTCTTGTCGGCGGCGGCGCGGGGTAGACCTCTTGTCGGCGGCGGGCGGCAGGTAAACCGCTTATCGGCGGCTGCGCAGGGTAGACCTCTTGTCCGCGGCTGCGCCGGGTAGACCTATTGTCCGCGGCTGCGCGGGGTAGACCTATTGTCCGCGGCGGGCGGCGCGGGGAAGACTTCTTGTCCGCTGCGGCGCCGGGTAGACCTGTTGTCGGCGGCGGCGCGGGGTAGACCTCTTGTCGGCGGCGGCGCGAAGTAGACCTCTTATCGGCCGTGGCGCGGGGTAGACCTGTTGTCCGCGGCTGCGTGGGGTAGACCTCTTGTCGGCGGCGGCGCCGGGTAGACCTCTTGTCCGCGGCGGCACGGGGTAGACCTGTTTTTCGGCGGCGGCGCCGGGTAGACCTGTTGTCGAAGGCGGCGCGGGGTAGACCTGTTGTCGGCGGCGGCGCCGGGTAGACCTCTTGTCGGCGGCGGCGCGGGGTAGACCTCTTGTCCGCGGCTGCGCGCGGTAGACCTCTTGTCCGCGGCTGCGCGTGGTACACCTCTTGACGCTGCTGCGCGGGGTAGACCTCTTGTCGACGGCGGCGCGGGGTAGACCTCTTGTCGGCGGCGGCGCGGGGTAGGCCTCTTCTCGGCGGCGGGCGGCGCGGGGTAGACCTCTTCTCGGCGGCGGGCGGCAGGTAAACCGCTTATCGGCGGCGGCGCAGGGTAGACCTCTTGTCCGCGGCGGCGCGGGGTAGACCTATTGTCTGCGGCTGCGCGGGGTAGACCTATTGTCCGCGGCGGGCAGCGCGGGGTAGACTTCTTGTTCGCGGCGGCGCTGGGTAGACCTCTTTTCGGCGGTGGCGCGGGGTAGACCTCTTGTCGGTGGCGGCGCCGGGTAGACCTCTTGTCCGCGGCGGCACGGGGTAGACCTGTTTTTCGGCGGCGGCGCCGGGTAGACCTGTTGTCGAAGGCGGCGCCGGGTAGACCTCTTGTCGGCAGCGGCGCGGGGTCGACCTGTTGCCCGAGGCTGCGCCGGCTTGACCTGTTGTCCGCGGCGGCGCGGGGTCGGCTTGTTCTCCGCAGCGGCGCAGGGTCAACCTGTTCTCTGCTGTGGCGCTGGCTTGACCTCTTCTCCCCAGCGGCGCGGGGTCCGCCTGCTGTCCGCGGTGGCGCAGGGTAGACCTGTTGTCCGCGGCCCGGCCTGCATTTTTTCCTGCCTGTTTATTTCTCCCCCGCCCCCCATCGCTCCATCCCGTCGGTGGCAGCGAGCCTTTCTCCCCCCCAAGCCCGTCTTACCGCCACGATGTGGTTTGCTGCGAGCCCTGCCGCTGCCCCAGTCCGCCTGCCCATCCCCACCCCCGTCCATCAAGCCCCCTGAACCCTCCCACGGCCCCTCCCTCCCCAACCCATCCACCGCCTCCAGGTCGGCAGAGAGCCCTGCCGCCCCCGCCCCTCCCCATCCCCCACCCCTGCCCCGCCGCCAAGGGCAAAGAACGGGCTGCTTTTAGAAACCCGAGCCAGGCATCCTGCCCCCCCGCCCCTCCACCCTCCCCCCCAATTCCGCCCCGCTTATCACCCCCGGCCGCTCCCGGTCTGACTCACCCGACTCCCCGTCGAGCCGGTTTTTCTGGCTCGGCCCCCGCCTCTGCACCAGCCAAGTGCCAAGTGCTGCCCCTCCTCCCCCGCGGGCGGGGTTCCGCTTGCCAGACAGCAGCTGCGCAGGGCACCGATCTGCCGACCCGCCCCCTCCCTCACCGCTTCCCCCACTCCCTGCCTCCGCACGCACAGCAGCCCCCCGTCCCCCAACACGCCCGCCCGCTTGCCCCCCCCACCCTTATTTTGGTAAGGTGCCCGTATGAAAACTAAGTTACAAAAACCCCAGACCAAAAGAAATACACCAAAAAAACCCGCAAGTAAACCAGAGAAGGCGCCCCCGTCCCTCCACTCCCCCGGGCAGCCTGAGCCGTGCTGCGATGGCGGTGACGGCGGCCGTGGGGCGCGTGCCCCCGCCGCGTCGCCCCGTCCCCCTCCGCTCGCCGGGGTCGGTGGGGCTTCCTGACCGAACCGGGCTGTGTGACGGCCGTGTGACCCCACGAGTCTCGCAGATGTCCCTCGAGCAGGCGAGGTGCCGGCGCGGGCCTCGGTCCGGGTCGCCCCGTGGGTGCCGGCCGCGAGCAGCGCCTTGGGTGGCGGTACGGCAGAGCCGAGAGATAAGCCGGGGCCGAGTTGGGGCGGCAGCGGGGCGTCCCCTGCCGCCGTCTGGTGGGCTCTCGGTGCCGTGCCGCCGCCTGCTGTGGAGCGTGCCGCCCCGCCGAAGGGGCCTCGGTCGCCGGGTGGCGCCCGCTTTGCCGGGTCACGGTCTCCTCTAGCACGTCCGTTACCGCTCCCGCAGCAGAGGGCAAGCGGAGCGGGCCCGGCCGCAGGGGGCGGGTCAGCCCCGGCCGGCGCTGCTTGCCGCGCGGAGCTCGGCGCGTGGCCCACGCGTGTCCCCGTCTCGCGGGAGTCGGGAGCGCGGTGCTCGGCGCCGCCGAGTGTGGAAGGGAAGTCGAAACGAGAAAGCTGCGCAGCGGTCCCGGCTCCCTCGGTCTCGCGGCGTCGCGGGAGGGGGCCGGCCGCCGGGGCCGGGTGGCGTGACCCCTCTGGGACGCGCAGCGCCACTGCCGGCCCCGCCCGTGCAGGCGCCTGGTTTGCGCTCGCCTCGGCCGGTGCCGTCGCTGCCATGCCGCCCACCGTCGCGTCCGCGATGCCCCTCCCGCGGGTCGGAGGGGCGAAAGAGCCGGGGGCGGTCAGGGTTGGCAGGGCGGTGGCCGGTCGGGCCGGGCGCGGGCGCGCGTGCTGCGGGTGGGCGGCTACCTGGTTGATCCTGCCAGTAGCATATGCTTGTCTCAAAGCTTAAGCCATGCATGTCTAAGTACACACGGGCGGTACAGTGAAACTGCGAATGGCTCATTAAGTCAGTTATGGTTCCTTTGGTCGCTCCTCTCCCGTTACTTGGATAACTGTGGTAATTCTAGAGCTAATACATGCCGACGAGCGCCGACCTCCGGGGACGCGTGCATTTATCAGACCAAAACCAACCCGGGCCCGCCCGGCAGCTTTGGTGACTCTAGATAACCTCGAGCCGACCGCACGCCCCCGCGGCGGCGACGACCCATTCGAATGTCTGCCCTATCAACTTTCGATGGTACTGTCTGTGCCTACCATGGTGACCACGGGTGACGGGGAATCAGGGTTCGATTCCGGAGAGGGAGCCTGAGAAATGGCTACCACATCCAAGGAAGGCAGCAGGCGCGCAAATTACCCACTCCCGACCCGGGGAGGTAGTGACGAAAAATAACAATACAGGACTCTTTCGAGGCCCTGTAATTGGAATGAGCGCACTTTAAATCCTTGAGCGAGGATCCATTGGAGGGCAAGTCTGGTGCCAGCAGCCGCGGTAATTCCAGCTCCAATAGCGTATCTTAAAGTTGCTGCAGTTAAAAAGCTCGTAGTTGGATCTTGGGATCGAGCTGGCGGTCCGCCGCGAGGCGAGCCACCGCCTGTCCCAGCCCCTGCCTCTCGGCGCCCCCTCGATGCTCTTAGCTGAGTGTCCCGCGGGGCCCGAAGCGTTTACTTTGAGAAAATTAGAGTGTTCAAAGCAGGCCGGCCGCCGGCATACTGCAGCTAGGAATAATGGAATAGGACTCTGGTTCTATTTTGTTGGTTTTCGGAAACGGGGCCATGATTAAGAGGGACGGCCGGGGGCATTCGTATTGTTAAGATCCCAGTAGGGGCTCTAAAAGTGTCTCCGTGGGAGGACTTAACGGGCACAATAGGGTCTTTATAGAAGGCTCCATGGGGGGGGGGGGATGAAGGGCGTTGTATGGGCTCTATAAGAGTCTCCATGTGGCTATTTAAGGGGCGCAGTAGGGGTTCTATAGGAGCCTCCACAGGGGGGAATGAAGGGCGCTATATGGGCTCTGTAAGACTCTCTATGGAGGGACCTAAGAGTGCTTTAGGGGCTCTGTAAGCGTCTCCATGGGCGGACTTAAGGGGCACAGTAGGATATCTATAGGACGCTCCATAGGGGGGGATGAAAGGCGCTGTAGGGGGCTCTATAAGAGTCTCTAGGTAGGCATATAAGTGCGCAGTACGGGCTCTGTAAGAGTCTCCATGGGGAGACGTAATGGCGCAGTAGGGGCTCTATAGGAGGCTACCTTTGGGGGAATGAAGTGCACTGTAGAGTCTTTATAAGAGTCACCATGGGGGCATTAAAGGGCGCAGTAGGTCTTCTATAGGAGGCTCCATAGGAGGGAATGTAGGCCGCAGTACGGGCTCTATAAGAGTCTCCATGAAGGTACTTAAAGGCGCAGTAGGGCTCTATAAATGTCTCCATGGAGGGACTTAAGAGAGGCAGCAGGGGCTATATAGGAGGCTCCATGGGGGGGAGAAAGGTTGATGTAGGGGCTCTATAAGAGTCTCCCTGGAGAAACTTAAGGGCGCAGGAGGGGCTCTATAGGAGGCTGCTTAGGGGGGGAATGTAGGGCACAGTAGGGGCTGTGTAAGAGGCTCTATAGGAAGCTGCATAGCGGGGAAAGAGGGGGATATATGAGAGTCTCCATGGGGGGACTTAAGAGGAGAAGTAGAGGGTCTATAATAGGAAGCTGCATGGGGGGGCATGAAGGGTGCTGTAGAGTCTCTATAACTGTCTCCAGAGGGAGACTTAAGGGCGCAGTAGGGGCTCAAAAAGAGTCTCCGTGGGGAAATTAATGGGCCCAATATGGGCTCCATAGGAGGTTCCTTAGGAGGAAATGAGAGGCGCTGTAGGGGCTCTTACAGAGTCACTATGGAGGGACGTAAGGGCCAAGTATGGGCTCTGTAAGACTCTCCATGGAGGGACTTAAGAGGGGCAGAAGAAGCTCTATAGAAGGCTGTATAGGAATGAAAATAGGGCACAGTAGGGGTTCTATAAGAGTTTCCATGGGGGAGACCTTAAGGGTCGCAGTAGGGGCTCTTTAAGAGAGTTCATGGGGGAGGAAATGAAGGGCGCTGAACGGGCTCTATAGGAGTCTCCATAGGGCGACTGAAGGGCGCAGTAGGGATTCTATAAGTGTGTCCATGGAGGGACTTAAGGGATGCAGTAGTGGCTCTTATAGGAGGCTCCTTTTGGGGGAATGAAGTGCGCAGTAGGGGCTCTATAGAAGGTTACTTAGGCTGGAATGAAAGGGCAGTAGGGGCTCTATAAGACTCTCCATGGGGGGACTTAAGGGGCTCTGTAGGAGGCTTCATAGGGGGGAAAGAAGGGCGCTATAGGGACTCAAAAAAAAGTCTCCATGGGGGGACATAAGAGGGGTCGTAGAGGCTCCATTGGACACTGCATAGGGGGGAATGGAGGGCGCAGTACGGGCTTTATAACGGTCTCTATGGAGGGACTTAAGGGCGCACTAGGGGCTCTGTAGGAATCTCCATGGGAGGGGAAGGTGTGGCATAGTACAGACTCTATAAGCGTTTCCATGGGGGAATTAAGGGTCGCAGTAGGAGCTCTATAGAGTGGAATGTAGGGCGTAGTAGGGGCTCTATAATAGTCTCGATGGGGCAAATTAAGGACTTTGTACGGATCTGTATGGAGGAACAGAAGGGCGCAGTAGGGGGCTCTATAAGGGTCTCTATTGGGGAATTAAGGGATGCAGTAGGGCTGTAAAGGAGGCTCCATAGGAGAATATGAACGGCACTCTAGGGGCTCTATAAGAGTCGCCACGGGGCAAATAAGGGGCGCAGTAGGGGTTCTATAAGTGTCTCCATGGGGGAATCTAAGACGTCCAGTAGGGGCTTCAGAGGAGGCTCCATTGGGGTGAAAGTAGGGCGTAGTAGTTGCTTTATAAGAATATCCATGGGAGAATAAAGGGGCTCTATAGGAGTGTCCATAGGGAGAATAAAGGGCACGGTAGGGGCTCCATAAGATTCTCCATAGGGGCAGTGGAGGCTGTATACCAGGGAATGAAGGGCGCAGTAGGGGCTCTATAACAGTCTCCATGGGGGGAGGAATTAAGAGCTGCATTAGGGTCTAATAAGAGGCTGTATGGGGGAGAAGAAGGGTGCTATAGGATCTCCATAAGAGCCTCCACGAAGGACCTTAAGAGCGCAGTAGGTGCTCAATAGGAGGCTTCATAGTGGGGGAATGAAGCACGCTGTAGGGGCTCTTTAAGGGTTTTAAGAGGGACAGTATAGGCTCCATAGGAGGCTGCATATGTCGGATTGGATGGCACTGTAGGGGCTCTACAAGTGTCATCATGGGAGGACTTAAGGGGCCCATTAGAGGATCTACAGAAGGCTCCTTAGGGGAGAATGAAGGGAGCAGTAGGGACTCTATAGGATGCTACGTACAGGGTAATGTAGGGCATAGCAGGGCCTAAATGCAGAGAGAAATAAAGAGAGCTCTCTGCGAACTGCAGATTCTCTAGGTAGCTATTCTTTCGAAAAACAGACGAAATAGGATTTCTTGTTGCTTTCAGTAGCATCTCCTTCTTTCTATTTCTCAACAGACTCTGGCTGCAAGCGTTGGCTCAATGCAGAGAGGGACAGAGAGAGCCCTCTGCGAACTGCTTGCGCTGAAACGCTTTACTTGTTAAAACCTTTCTTCTGCGCCCGAGTTCTCTCTATCTCTCTGTGTGCTCCAGTCTTGGCCGTCATCATCCTTCCCAGCTTTGAGCGTCCCCGCGAGTGCTAGCTGTCTTCTTGATCTCGCTAACGAAAGGCGTGTTGCTAGCGCAGATGTGTTTTGTCCTGTAGAAGCTTTCTGTAGCTCTACTTCATCATGAGAGATGAGCGAAAAAATTGCTCTTTTCTTTAAATAGCAGAAATCATCCGGCAGCAAGCATTGTAGCGGTGCAGCGATGGACTTCTTTGGCAACTCGCCCTTCTGAAACACACGGCTTTTAGGAACCCTTCCTCTTGCAGGTGTTGAAGAGGGACTCGCAATGTGGTAACGCTGCATTATACCTTACACTGCAGTCTTTCCAGTCACCGGCTTGGTCAGACGTGCTCGTGCACAGGAGAGAAAAAGCTCTATGTTTTGCTGAGTAAAAGAAACCCGGTCGAGGAGACCCGTTTAAGCGTGCAGAATCTCTAGGTAGCTATTCTTTCGAAAAACAGACGAAATAGGATTTCTTGTTGCTTTCAGTAGCATCTCCTTCTTTCTATTTCTCAACAGACTCTGGCTGCAAGCATTGGCTCAATGCAGAGAGGGATAGAGTGAGCCCTCTGCGAACTGCTTGCGCTGAAACGCTTTACTTGTTAAAACCTTTCTTCTGCGCCCGAGTTCTCTCTATCTCTCTGTGTGCTCCAGTCTTGGCCGTCATCATCCTTCCCAGCTTTGAGCGTCCCCGCGAGTGCTAGCTGTCTTCTTGATCTCGCTAACGAAAGGAGAGTTGCTAGCGCAGATGTGTTTTGTCCTGTAGAAGCTTTCTGTATCGCTACTTCAACATGACAGATGAGCAAAGAAATTGCTCTTTTCCTTAAATAGCAGAAATCATCCGGCAGCAAGCATTGTAGCGGTGCAGAGATGGAGTTCTTTGGCAACTCGCCCTTCTGAAACACACGGCTTTTAGGAACCCTTCCTCTTGCAGGTGTTGAAGAGGGACTCGCAATGTGGTACGCTGCAGTCTTTTCAGTCACCGGCTTGGTCAGACGTGCTCGTGCACAGGAGAGAAAAAGCTCTATGTTTTGCTGAGTAAAAGAAACCCGGTCGAGGAGACCCGTTTAAGCGTGCAGAATCTCTAGGTAGCTATTCTTTCGAAAAACAGACGAAATAGGATTTCTTGTTGCTTTCAGTAGCATCTCCTTCTTTCTATTTCTCAACAGACTCTGGCTGCAAGCATTGGCTCAATGCAGAGAGGGACAGAGAGAGCCCTCTGCGAACTGCTTGCGCTGAAACGCTTTACTTTTTAAAACCTTTCTTCTGCGCCCGAGTTCTCTCTATCTCTCTGTGTGCTCCAGTCTTGGCCGTCATCATCCTTCCCAGCTTTGAGCGTCCCCGCGAGTGCTAGCTGTCTTCTTGATCTCGCTAACGAAAGGCGTGTTGCTAGCGCAGATGTGTTTTGTCCTGTAGAAGCTTTCTGTAGCTCTACTTCATCATGAGAGATGAGCGAAAAAATTGCTCTTTTCTTTAAATAGCAGAAATCATCCGGCAGCAAGCATTGTAGCGGTGCAGCGATGGACTTCTTTGGCAACTCGCCCTTCTGAAACACACGGCTTTTAGGAACCCTTCCTCTTGCAGGTGTTGAAGAGGGACTCGCAATGTGGTAACGCTGCATTATACCTTACACTGCAGTCTTTCCAGTCACCGGCTTGGTCAGACGTGCTCGTGCACAGGAGAGAAAAAGCTCTATGTTTTGCTGAGTAAAAGAAACCCGGTCGAGGAGACCCGTTTAAGCGTGCAGAATCTCTAGGTAGCTATTCTTTCGAAAAACAGACGAAATAGGATTTCTTGTTGCTTTCAGTAGCATCTCCTTCTTTCTATTTCTCAACAGACTCTGGCTGCAAGCATTGGCTCAATGCAGAGAGGGATAGAGTGAGCCCTCTGCGAACTGCTTGCGCTGAAACGCTTTACTTGTTAAAACCTTTCTTCTGCGCCCGAGTTCTCTCTATCTCTCTGTGTGCTCCAGTCTTGGCCGTCATCATCCTTCCCAGCTTTGAGCGTCCCCGCGAGTGCTAGCTGTCTTCTTGATCTCGCTAACGAAAGGAGAGTTGCTAGCGCAGATGTGTTTTGTCCTGTAGAAGCTTTCTGTAGCTCTACTTCAACATGACAGATGAGCAAAGAAATTCCTCTTTTCCTTAAATAGCAGAAATCATCCGGCAGCAAGCATTGTAGCGGTGCAGAGATGGACTTCTTTGGCAACTCGCCCTTCTGAAACACACGGCTTTTAGGAACCCTTCCTCTTGCAGGTGTTGAAGAGGGACTCGCAATGTGGTACGCTGCATTATACCTTACACTGCAGTCTTTTCAGTCACCGGCTTGGTCAGACGTGCTCGTGCACAGGAGAGAAAAAGCTCTATGTTTTGCTGAGTAAAAGAAACCCTGTCGAGGAGACCCGTTTAAGCGTGCAGAATCACTAGGTAGCTATTCTTTCGAAAAACAGACGAAATAGGATTTGTTGTTGCTTTCAGTAGCATCTCCTTCTTTCTATTTCTCAACAGACTCTGGCTGCAAGCATTGGCTCAATGCAGAGAGGGACAGAGAGAGCCCTCTGCGAACTGCTTGCGCTGAAACGCTTTACTTGTTAAAAACCTTTCTTCTGCGCCCGAGTTGTCTCTATCTCTGTGTGTGCCCCAGTCTTGGCCGTCATCATCCTTCCCAGCTTTGAGCGTCCCCGCGAGTGCTAGCTGTCTTCTTGATCTCGCTAACGAAAGGAGAGTTGCTAGCGCAGATGTGTTTTGTCCTGTAGAAGCTTTCGGTAGCTCTACTTCAACATGAGAGATGAGCGAAAAAATTGCTCTTTTCTTTAAATAGCAGAAATCATCCGGCAGCAAGCATTGTAGCGGTGCAGCGATGGACTTCTTTGGCAACTCGCCCTTCTGAAACACACGGCTTTTAGGAACCCTTCCTCTTGCAGGTGTTGAAGAGGGACTCGCAATGTGGTACGCTGCATTATACCTTACACTGCAGTCTTTTCAGTCACCGGCTTGGTCAGACGTGCTCGTGCACAGGAGAGAAGAAGCTCTATGTTTTGCTGAGTAAAAGAAACCCGGTCGAGGAGACCCGTTTAAGCGTGCAGAATCTCTAGGTAGCTATTCTTTCGAAAAACAGACGAAATAGGATTTCTTGTTGCTTTCAGTAGCATCTCCTTCTTTCTATTTCTCAACAGACTCTGGCTGCAAGCATTGGCTCAATGCAGAGAGGGACAGAGAGAGCCCTCTGCGAACTGCTTGCGCTGAAACGCTTTACTTGTTAAAACCTTTCTTCTGCGCCCGAGTTCTCTCTATCTCTCTGTGTGCTCCAGTCTTGGCCGTCATCATCCTTCCCAGCTTTGAGCGTCCCCGCGAGTGCTAGCTGTCTTCTTGATCTCGCTAACGAAAGGAGAGTTGCTAGCGCAGATGTGTTTTGTCCTGTAGAAGCTTTCTGTATCGCTACTTCAACATGACAGATGAGCAAAGAAATTGCTCTTTTCCTTAAATAGCAGAAATCATCCGGCAGCAAGCATTGTAGCGGTGCAGAGATGGAGTTCTTTGGCAACTCGCCCTTCTGAAACACACGGCTTTTAGGAACCCTTCCTCTTGCAGGTGTTGAAGAGGGACTCGCAATGTGGTACGCTGCATTATACCTTACACTGCAGTCTTTTCAGTCACCGGCTTGGTCAGACGTGCTCGTGCACAGGAGAGAAAAAGCTCTATGTTTTGCTGAGTAAAAGAAACCCGGTCGAGGAGACCCGTTTAAGCGTGCAGAATCTCTAGGTAGCTATTCTTTCGAAAAACAGACGAAATAGGATTTCTTGTTGCTTTCAGTAGCATCTCCTTCTTTCTATTTCTCAACAGACTCTGGCTGCAAGCATTGGCTCAATGCAGAGAGGGACAGAGAGAGCCCTCTGCGAACTGCTTGCGCTGAAACGCTTTACTTGTTAAAAACCTTTCTTCTGCGCCCGAGTTGTCTCTATCTCTGTGTGTGCCCCAGTCTTGGCCGTCATCATCCTTCCCAGCTTTGAGCGTCCCCACGAGTGCTAGCTGTCTTCTTGATCTCGCTAACGAAAGGAGAGTTGCTAGCGCAGATGTGTTTTGTCCTGTAGAAGCTTTCTGTAGCTCTACTTCAACATGAGAGATGAGCGAAAAAATTGCTCTTTTCTTTAAATAGCAGAAATCATCCGGCAGCAAGCATTGTAGCGGTGCAGCGATGGACTTCTTTGGCAACTCGCCCTTCTGAAACACACGGCTTTTAGGAACCCTTCCTCTTGCAGGTGTTGAAGAGGGACTCGCAATGTGGTACGCTGCATTATACCTTACACTGCAGTCTTTTCAGTCACCGGCTTGGTCAGACGTGCTCGTGCACAGGAGAGAAAAAGCTCTATGTTTTGCTGAGTAAAAGAAACCCGGTCGAGGAGACCCGTTTAAGCGTGCAGAATCTCTAGGTAGCTATTCTTTCGAAAAACAGACGAAATAGGATTTCTTGTTGCTTTCAGTAGCATCTCCTTCTTTCTATTTCTCAACAGACTCTGGCTGCAAGCATTGGCTCAATGCAGAGAGGGACAGAGAGAGCCCTCTGCGAACTGCTTGCGCTGAAACGCTTTACTTGTTAAAACCTTTCTTCTGCGCCCGAGTTCTCTCTATCTCTCTGTGTGCTCCAGTCTTGGCCGTCATCATCCTTCCCAGCTTTGAGCGTCCCCACGAGTGCTAGCTGTCTTCTTGATCTCGCTAACGAAAGGAGAGTTGCTAGCGCAGATGTGTTTTGTCCTGTAGAAGCTTTCTGTAGCTCTACTTCAACATGAGAGATGAGCGAAAAAATTGCTCTTTTCTTTAAATAGCAGAAATCATCCGGCAGCAAGCATTGTAGCGGTGCAGCGATGGACTTCTTTGGCAACTCGCCCTTCTGAAACACACGGCTTTTAGGAACCCTTCCTCTTGCAGGTGTTGAAGAGGGACTCGCAATGTGGTAACGCTGCATTATACCTTACACTGCAGTCTTTCCAGTCACCGGCTTGGTCAGACGTGCTCGTGCACAGGAGAGAAAAAGCTCTATGTTTTGCTGAGTAAAAGAAACCCGGTCGAGGAGACCCGTTTAAGCGTGCAGAATCTCTAGGTAGCTATTCTTTCGAAAAACAGACGAAATAGGATTTCTTGTTGCTTTCAGTAGCATCTCCTTCTTTCTATTTCTCAACAGACTCTGGCTGCAAGCATTGGCTCAATGCAGAGAGGGACAGAGAGAGCCCTCTGCGAACTGCTTGCGCTGAAACGCTTTACTTGTTAAAACCTTTCTTCTGCGCCCGAGTTCTCTCTATCTCTCTGTGTGCTCCAGTCTTGGCCGTCATCATCCTTCCCAGCTTTGAGCGTCCCCGCGAGTGCTAGCTGTCTTCTTGATCTCGCTAACGAAAGGCGTGTTGCTAGCGCAGATGTGTTTTGTCCTGTAGAAGCTTTCTGTAGCTCTACTTCATCATGAGAGATGAGCGAAAAAATTGCTCTTTTCTTTAAATAGCAGAAATCATCCGGCAGCAAGCATTGTAGCGGTGCAGCGATGGAGTTCTTTGGCAACTCGCCCTTCTGAAACACACGGCTTTTAGGAACCCTTCCTCTTGCAGGTGTTGAAGAGGGACTCGCAATGTGGTAACGCTGCATTATACCTTACACTGCAGTCTTTCCAGTCAACGGCTTGGTCAGACGTGCTCGTGCACAGGAGAGAAAAAGCTCTATGTTTTGCTGAGTAAAAGAAACCCGGTCGAGGAGACCCGTTTAAGCGTGCAGAATCTCTAGGTAGCTATTCTTTCGAAAAACAGACGAAATAGGATTTCTTGTTGCTTTCAGTAGCATCTCCTTCTTTCTATTTCTCAACAGACTCTGGCTGCAAGCATTGGCTCAATGCAGAGAGGGACAGAGAGAGCCCTCTGCGAACTGCTTGCGCTGAAACGCTTTACTTGTTAAAACCTTTCTTCTGCGCCCGAGTTCTCTCTATCTCTCTGTGTGCTCCAGTCTTGGCCGTCATCATCCTTCCCAGCTTTGAGCGTCCCCGCGAGTGCTAGCTGTCTTCTTGATCTCGCTAACGAAAGGCGTGTTGCTAGCGCAGATGTGTTTTGTCCTGTAGAAGCTTTCTGTAGCTCTACTTCATCATGAGAGATGAGCGAAAAAATTGCTCTTTTCTTTAAATAGCAGAAATCATCCGGCAGCAAGCATTGTAGCGGTGCAGCGATGGAGTTCTTTGGCAACTCGCCCTTCTGAAACACACGGCTTTTAGGAACCCTTCCTCTTGCAGGTGTTGAAGAGGGACTCGCAATGTGGTAACGCTGCATTATACCTTACACTGCAGTCTTTCCAGTCACCGGCTTGGTCAGACGTGCTCGTGCACAGGAGAGAAAAAGCTCTATGTTTTGCTGAGTAAAAGAAACCCGGTCGAGGAGACCCGTTTAAGCGTGCAAAATCTCTAGGTAGCTATTCTTTCGAAAAACAGACGAAATAGGATTTCTTGTTGCTTTCAGTAGCATCTCCTTCTTTCTATTTCTCAACAGACTCTGGCTGCAAGCATTGGCTCAATGCAGAGAGGGACAGAGAGAGCCCTCTGCGAACTGCTTGCGCTGAAACGCTTTACTTGTTAAAACCTTTCTTCTGCGCCCGAGTTCTCTCTATCTCTCTGTGTGCTCCAGTCTTGGCCGTCATCATCCTTCCCAGCTTTGAGCGTCCCCGCGAGTGCTAGCTGTCTTCTTGATCTCGCTAACGAAAGGCGTGTTGCTAGCGCAGATGTGTTTTGTCCTGTAGAAGCTTTCTGTAGCTCTACTTCATCATGAGAGATGAGCGAAAAAATTGCTCTTTTCTTTAAATAGCAGAAATCATCCGGCAGCAAGCATTGTAGCGGTGCAGCGATGGAGTTCTTTGGCAACTCGCCCTTCTGAAACACACGGCTTTTAGGAACCCTTCCTCTTGCAGGTGTTGAAGAGGGACTCGCAATGTGGTAACGCTGCATTATACCTTACACTGCAGTCTTTCCAGTCAACGGCTTGGTCAGACGTGCTCGTGCACAGGAGAGAAAAAGCTCTATGTTTTGCTGAGTAAAAGAAACCCGGTCGAGGAGACCCGTTTAAGCGTGCAGAATCTCTAGGTAGCTATTCTTTCGAAAAACAGACGAAATAGGATTTCTTGTTGCTTTCAGTAGCATCTCCTTCTTTCTATTTCTCAACAGACTCTGGCTGCAAGCATTGGCTCAATGCAGAGAGGGGACAGAGAGAGCCCTCTGCGAACTGCTTGCGCTGAAACGCTTTACTTGTTAAAACCTTTCTTCTGCGCCCGAGTTCTCTCTATCTCTCTGTGTGCTCCAGTCTTGGCCGTCATCATCCTTCCCAGCTTTGAGCGTCCCCGCGAGTGCTAGCTGTCTTCTTGATCTCGCTAACGAAAGGCGTGTTGCTAGCGCAGATGTGTTTTGTCCTGTAGAAGCTTTCTGTAGCTCTACTTCATCATGAGAGATGAGCGAAAAAATTGCTCTTTTCTTTAAATAGCAGAAATCATCCGGCAGCAAGCATTGTAGCGGTGCAGCGATGGAGTTCTTTGGCAACTCGCCCTTCTGAAACACACGGCTTTTAGGAACCCTTCCTCTTGCAGGTGTTGAAGAGGGACTCGCAATGTGGTAACGCTGCATTATACCTTACACTGCAGTCTTTCCAGTCACCGGCTTGGTCAGACGTGCTCGTGCACAGGAGAGAAAAAGCTCTATGTTTTGCTGAGTAAAAGAAACCCGGTCGAGGAGACCCGTTTAAGCGTGCAAAATCTCTAGGTAGCTATTCTTTCGAAAAACAGACGAAATAGGATTTCTTGTTGCTTTCAGTAGCATCTCCTTCTTTCTATTTCTCAACAGACTCTGGCTGCAAGCATTGGCTCAATGCAGAGAGGGACAGAGAGAGCCCTCTGCGAACTGCTTGCGCTGAAACGCTTTACTTGTTAAAACCTTTCTTCTGCGCCCGAGTTCTCTCTATCTCTCTGTGTGCTCCAGTCTTGGCCGTCATCATCCTTCCCAGCTTTGAGCGTCCCGCGAGTGCTAGCTGTCTTCTTGATCTCGCTAACGAAAGGAGAGTTGCTAGCGCAGATGTGTTTTGTCCTGTAGAAGCTTTCGGTAGCTCTACTTCAACATGAGAGATGAGCGAAAATATTGCTCTTTTCTTTAAATAGCAGAAATCATCCGGCAGCAAGCATTGTAGCGGTGCAGCGATGGACTTCTTTGGCAACTCGCCCTTCTGAAACACACGGCTTTTAGGAACCCTTCCTCTTGCAGGTGTTGAAGAGGGACTCGCAATGTGGTACGCTGCATTATACCTTACACTGCAGTCTTTTCAGTCACCGGCTTGGTCAGACGTGCTCGTGCACAGGAGAGAAAAAGCTCTATGTTTTGCTGAGTAAAAGAAACCCGGTCGAGGAGACCCGTTTAAGCGTGCAGAATCTCTAGGTAGCTATTCTTTCGAAAAACAGACGAAATAGGATTTCTTGTTGCTTTCAGTAGCATCTCCTTCTTTCTATTTCTCAACAGACTCTGGCTGCAAGCATTGGCTCAATGCAGAGAGGGACAGAGAGAGCCCTCTGCGAACTGCTTGCGCTGAAACGCTTTACTTGTTAAAACCTTTCTTCTGCGCCCGAGTTCTCTCTATCTCTCTGTGTGCTCCAGTCTTGGCCGTCATCATCCTTCCCAGCTTTGAGCGTCCCCGCGAGTGCTAGCTGTCTTCTTGATCTCGCTAACGAAAGGACAGTTGCTAGCGCAGATGTGTTTTGTCCTGTAGAAGCTTTCTGTAGCTCTACTTCATCATGAGAGATGAGCGAAAAAATTGCTCTTTTCTTTAAATAGCAGAAATCATCCGGCAGCAAGCATTGTAGCGGTGCAGAGATGGACTTCTTTGGCAACTCGCCCTTCTGAAACACACGGCTTTTAGGAACCCTTCCTCTTGCAGGTGTTGAAGAGGGACTCGCAATGTGGTAACGCTGCATTATACCTTACACTGCAGTCTTTCCAGTCACCGGCTTGGTCAGACGTGCTCGTGCACAGGAGAGAAAAAGCTCTATGTTTTGCTGAGTAAAAGAAACCCGGTCGAGGAGACCCGTTTAAGCGTGCAGAATCTCTAGGTAGCTATTCTTTCGAAAAACAGACGAAATAGGATTTCTTGTTGCTTTCAGTAGCATCTCCTTCTTTCTATTTCTCAACAGACTCTGGCTGCAAGCATTGGCTCAATGCAGAGAGGGACAGAGAGAGCCCTCTGCGAACTGCTTGCGCTGAAACGCTTTACTTGTTAAAACCTTTCTTCTGCGCCCGAGTTCTCTCTATCTCTCTGTGTGCTCCAGTCTTGGCCGTCATCATCCTTCCCAGCTTTGAGCGTCCCCGCGAGTGCTAGCTGTCTTCTTGATCTCGCTAACGAAAGGAGAGTTGCTAGCGCAGATGTGTTTTGTCCTGTAGAAGCTTTCGGTAGCTCTACTTCAACATGAGAGATGAGCGAAAAAATTGCTCTTTTCTTTAAATAGCAGAAATCATCCGGCAGCAAGCATTGTAGCGGTGCAGCGATGGACTTCTTTGGCAACTCGCCCTTCTGAAACACACGGCTTTTAGGAACCCTTCCTCTTGCAGGTGTTGAAGAGGGACTCGCAATGTGGTACGCTGCATTATACCTTACACTGCAGTCTTTTCAGTCACCGGCTTGGTCAGACGTGCTCGTGCACAGGAGAGAAAAAGCTCTATGTTTTGCTGAGTAAAAGAAACCCGGTCGAGGAGACCCGTTTAAGCGTGCAGAATCTCTAGGTAGCTATTCTTTCGAAAAACAGACGAAATAGGATTTCTTGTTGCTTTCAGTAGCATCTCCTTCTTTCTATTTCTCAACAGACTCTGGCTGCAAGCATTGGCTCAATGCAGAGAGGGACAGAGAGAGCCCTCTGCGAACTGCTTGCGCTGAAACGCTTTACTTGTTAAAACCTTTCTTCTGCGCCCGAGTTCTCTCTATCTCTCTGTGTGCTCCAGTCTTGGCCGTCATCATCCTTCCCAGCTTTGAGCGTCCCCGCGAGTGCTAGCTGTCTTCTTGATCTCGCTAACGAAAGGAGAGTTGCTAGCGCAGATGTGTTTTGTCCTGTAGAAGCTTTCTGTATCGCTACTTCAACATGACAGATGAGCGAAGAAATTGCTCTTTTCCTTAAATAGCAGAAATCATCCGGCAGCAAGCATTGTAGCGGTGCAGAGATGGAGTTCTTTGGCAACTCGCCCTTCTGAAACACACGGCTTTTAGGAACCCTTCCTCTTGCAGGTGTTGAAGAGGGACTCGCAATGTGGTACGCTGCATTATACCTTACACTGCAGTCTTTTCAGTCACCGGCTTGGTCAGACGTGCTCGTGCACAGGAGAGAAAAAGCTCTATGTTTTGCTGAGTAAAAGAAACCCGGTCGAGGAGACCCGTTTAAGCGTGCAGAATCTCTAGGTAGCTATTCTTTCGAAAAACGGACGAAATAGGATTTCTTGTTGCTTTCAGTAGCATCTCCTTCTTTCTATTTCTCAACAGACTCTGGCTGCAAGCATTGGCTCAATGCAGAGAGGGACAGAGAGCCCTCTGCGAACTGCTTGCGCTGAAACGCTTTACTTGTTAAAAACCTTTCTTCTGCGCCCGAGTTCTCTCTATCTCTGTGTGTGCCCCAGTCTTGGCCGTCATCATCCTTCCCAGCTTTGAGCGTCCCGCGAGTGCTAGCTGTCTTCTTGATCTCGCTAACGAAAGGAGAGTTGCTAGCGCAGATGTGTTTTGTCCTGTAGAAGCTTTCGGTAGCTCTACTTCAACATGAGAGATGAGCGAAAATATTGCTCTTTTCTTTAAATAGCAGAAATCATCCGGCAGCAAGCATTGTAGCGGTGCAGCGATGGACTTCTTTGGCAACTCGCCCTTCTGAAACACACGGCTTTTAGGAACCCTTCCTCTTGCAGGTGTTGAAGAGGGACTCGCAATGTGGTACGCTGCATTATACCTTACACTGCAGTCTTTTCAGTCACCGGCTTGGTCAGACGTGCTCGTGCACAGGAGAGAAAAAGCTCTATGTTTTGCTGAGTAAAAGAAACCCGGTCGAGGAGACCCGTTTAAGCGTGCAGAATCTCTAGGTAGCTATTCTTTCGAAAAACAGACGAAATAGGATTTCTTGTTGCTTTCAGTAGCATCTCCTTCTTTCTATTTCTCAACAGACTCTGGCTGCAAGCATTGGCTCAATGCAGAGAGGGACAGAGAGAGCCCTCTGCGAACTGCTTGCGCTGAAACGCTTTACTTGTTAAAACCTTTCTTCTGCGCCCGAGTTCTCTCTATCTCTCTGTGTGCTCCAGTCTTGGCCGTCATCATCCTTCCCAGCTTTGAGCGTCCCCGCGAGTGCTAGCTGTCTTCTTGATCTCGCTAACGAAAGGAGAGTTGCTAGCGCAGATGTGTTTTGTCCTGTAGAAGCTTTCTGTATCGCTACTTCAACATGACAGATGAGCAAAGAAATTGCTCTTTTCCTTAAATAGCAGAAATCATCCGGCAGCAAGCATTGTAGCGGTGCAGAGATGGAGTTCTTTGGCAACTCGCCCTTCTGAAACACACGGCTTTTAGGAACCCTTCCTCTTGCAGGTGTTGAAGAGGGACTCGCAATGTGGTACGCTGCAGTCTTTTCAGTCACCGGCTTGGTCAGACGTGCTCGTGCACAGGAGAGAAAAAGCTCTATGTTTTGCTGAGTAAAAGAAACCCGGTCGAGGAGACCCGTTTAAGCGTGCAGAATCTCTAGGTAGCTATTCTTTCGAAAAACAGACGAAATAGGATTTCTTGTTGCTTTCAGTAGCATCTCCTTCTTTCTATTTCTCAACAGACTGGCTGCAAGCATTGGCTCAATGCAGAGAGGGACAGAGAGAGCCCTCTGCGAACTGCTTGCGCTGAAACGCTTTACTTGTTAAAACCTTTCTTCTGCGCCCGAGTTCTCTCTATCTCTCTGTGTGCTCCAGTCTTGGCCGTCATCATCCTTCCCAGCTTTGAGCGTCCCCGCGAGTGCTAGCTGTCTTCTTGATCTCGCTAACGAAAGGAGAGTTGCTAGCGCAGATGTGTTTTGTCCTGTAGAAGATTTCTGTAGCTCTACTTCAACATGAGAGATGAGTGAAAAAATTGCTCTTTTCTTTAAATAGCAGAAATCATCCGGCAGCAAGCATTGTAGCGGTGCAGAGATGGACTTCTTTGGCAACTCGCCCTTCTGAAACACACGGCTTTTAGGAACCCTTCCTCTTGCAGGTGTTGAAGAGGGACTCGCAATGTGGTACGCTGCATTATACCTTACACTGCAATCTTTTCAGTCACCAGCTTGGTCAGACGTGTTCGTGCACAGGAGCGAATAATGTGCAGAAAGCGACAGACAGAGCCCTCTGCGAACATAATATGGGCAGTAGCTGCTCTATAGGATGCACCATAGGAGAGTAGGCCGCAGTTCGGGCTCTATAAGAGTCTCCATGGGGAAACTTAAGGGCGCAGAAGAGGCTTTATAGGAGGTTGAATATCGGCGATTAGTGTGCCCCGTATCGGCTCTATAGGAGCCTCCATGGGAGTGAAGGGTACAGTAAGGGAAGTATAAGAGTCTCTGTAGCCCTACGATACCTCCCATAGAGACCATATATCACCCTTATATCCGCACATGGAAATGATTTTGGAGTCCCTACAGCGCACTTCATTTTTTCATATGGAGCCCCTACGGCAAACCTTAATTTCCTCATCCAGTCACTAATAGAGCCGCTACCGAGCCCTTCATTCCCCCTATGAAGCCTCCTGTAGAGCTCCCCACTGTGCCCCTTAAATCCTCCCAAGAATACTCTTATAGAACCACTATTGCGCCCTTAAAATCCCTACCATGGAGACTCTTATACAACTGCTACAGCGGCCTCCATTTCACCATAAGGAGCCTCCTTTACAGCCGGTACTGCCCTATTAAGTCCCTCCATGGAGAGTGTTCTAGAGCCCCTATAGAGTCGCTACTGAGCCCTTAATTTCCTCTGTGGAGACTCTTATAGATCCCCTACAGTCCCCTTCCTTCTTCCCTATGGAGCCTCTACTGCGCCCCTGAAGTCCCACCATGGAGACAATTACAGAGCCCCTACTGCTCCTCATTTCCCTCCATGAAGGCACTTATAGAGCCCCTACTGCAGCCTTAAGTCCCTTCACAGAGGCCCTGAGAGCCATAGAGGGGACTTTGCCTCTTCTGAACCAAAGCCGTTCAGATTCATTGACCAGGCTTTCTGGTGCTCCTACAGAGACATTCCACCCTCAGCAAGATGCAAGCGAAACGTACAGCCCGTGCTTATCTTAAAACTGCAGCTGGCAGAGCACACACTCAAGCCCCCTTCTCCTAGAATCAAAGGAGGTGCACAGCTGTACTTGGGGGGGGGGGGGGTCAGCTGCAGCCAGCCAGCTCCAAGTGTTTTTTCCACAGATACTGCGAGCGGGACACTGCCATTCTCATACAGAAGAGCGGCAAGTTCAGCGTCTCCTGGCCAGGGGAGAAAGCCACAGCCACACGGAGACAAATGCTTCAGCAATGCATTTCAGAGCACAGCCTACACATTCCAGAACAGCTCCCCACGTAGACACCGGGCACAGGCTCACAGCTTTGTGCCCCGCTAGCCTGATATATAGGAAAGCCTCACTAGCCCAAAAGTGGCAGAGGCTCTTCCCGCTGCCTAGGGAGATGTCCCTACAGAACAGCTATGGTGCTGCAGCTGGGAATGTACGATCTGGCCCAGCACTTGTTGCCTTCCTCTGGATCCCAAATCCAGATTCACCTGCATTCAGAAGCATAAATACTGTTTTACAGCTCCTGAACAGCCTAGAAGAGAGCTTTGTAGACACTGCAAAGACAGCACTGTTCCACAAAACACCTACCAGAGGAGCAGAGTTCACAGAGCTCATGCTAAACCAGTCCCAACTTACTTGTATTTCTAGCCCCCCCACCCCGCTTCCAGTGCCAATGGTTACGGATTGCCAACAGACAACTCCATGGGGCTAGCATAACATTGCGGCGTTCACAGAGAGGCAGAAGGCAAAAAATCCCATAACAGCCTTTCAAACTGTCAGAAGGCGCTGCCAACAGACAGCTGTGCCAGCAAGGCTCAGCTGGGGGGGGGGGGGGGGGGGGGGGGGGGGGGGGGGCAGCAGATAGCCCAGCCCCAGTGCACAGAGCTCTGCCTGCTTCACAGAATCAGAGGATGGGTTGGGTTGCAAGGAACCGGAACAAAGATTATCCAGTTCCAACCCAACAGCCATGGGCAGGGACAGCTCCCAGCAGACCAGGCTTATTAAGACCCCATCCAACCTGGCCTTGAACACTTCCAGGGAGGGGGCATCCACAGCCTCCCACGGCAACCTGTGCCAGGATCTCACCTCCCTCCCTGTGAAGAATTTCTCCCTCATGTCCAATTTAAATTTTTCCTCTTCCTGCAATTTAAAGCAGCACTACCTGCTCTTGTCAAAAGGCCCTCCCTGGCTTACTTGTAGGCCCCCTTTAGGCACCAGAAGGCCGCTCCAAGGCCTCCCCGGAAGCTTGTCTTCTCCAGGCTCTACAGCCTCAACTCTCTCAGCCTGTCCTCCAAGCAGAGGTGCTCCAGCCCTCGTCCCATCTTGGTAGCCCTACTCTGGACCCGCTCCAGCAGTTCCATAGCTGCTTTACGGTGGGCATTCCAGAAATGGGCACAAGGCTCAGAAGAAGTGGGGGTCGCCACTATATAGCGCAGTAGGGGCAATATAAGACTTTCCAAGGCGGGACTTAAGGGGAACAGTAGGGGCTCCATAGGAGGTTCCACAGAGTGCAATGAATGGCGCTGTAGGGGCTCTTAAGGAGTATCTGTGGGAGGACTTAGGGACACAGTATGGAATCTATAAGTGT
>JAUMJM010000101.1:0-12500 GCA_033558235.1 Neomorphus geoffroyi
AACCACCAGGGTCTCCCATCCAGATGTTGGGGTCCCACCAACCACCAGGGTCTCCCATCCAGATGTTGAGGTCCCACTGAGCACCCGAGTCCCGTCCAGATGTTGAGGGGTCCCACCAACCACCAGAGCTCCCATCCAGATGTTGGGGGTCCCACCAACCACCAGGATCTGCCATCCAGATGTTGGGGGTCCCATCAACCACCAGGGTCTCCCATCCAGATGTTGGGGGTCCCACCAACCCCCAGGGCCCCAGGGAGGTCCTGAAGCCCTCACCCAGATGTTGGGTTGCCCACCCAGGTATTGGTGACCCCATCCAGATGTTGGGGTCCTCATCCAAGAACCATGCTTGCCATCCAGATGTTGGGGTCCCCGCCTGACAACCACAGGCCCCACCCAGATGTTGGGGGTCCCAACAACCACCACCGTGCCCATCCAGATGTTGGTCCCTCATCAGGATCCATTGCCACCCAACTTTATTGAGGCACTTGGGAACAGAAGGCACCGCGAGCCCCTACAGATGTTGAGAAGCCCATCCAGATGTTGGGGGGGGGGGGGCTCACCCAATGACCGAGACCCCTCACCCAGTTCTTGGATCCCCACCCAGATGCTGAGGTCCCCATCCAGATGTTTGGGCTCCGTTTCCAGGTGTCCAGGTTCCCACCCAGATGTTGAGGCCCTCGCTTGGGTGGGGGCGTCCCCGACCCCATCTTGGGAGTCCCCGTCCAGATGTTGGATATCCTTCCATATTCTGGGGGTCCCCACCCAGATGTTGAGGTCCCACCAACCACCACGGCGCCCATCCAGACGTTGGAGCCATCACCCAGATGTTGCTCTCCCCATCCAAGCACCCCGACTCCCCATCCAGATGTTGGGGGTGAACCAATCACGGGGCGGGGGTCCCACCGCGGTCTTGAAGTGCTCACCCAGATGTTGGGGTCCTCACCCAGATGTTGGGGTCCTCAGCCAGGTGTTGGGGTCCACATCCAGCTGTCGGTTCCTCACCCAGATGTTGGGGGCACCACCCAGATGTTGGGTCCCACCAACCACCAGGGCCTCACTGGGCTCTTGACGTTCTCACTCAGGTGGTGCCCAACCAGATGTTGGGTTCCTCACCCAAATGTCGCCCCCACCCCAGGTCCCACCCAGGGGTCCCTACGGGTGCTGGTGGCCCCCGTCCAGGAAGTCGTCGATGATGCGGGCGAGGAGGCGGGGCTGCTCCTCGGGGCTGCTCCTCGGGCAGCCAATGGCTGGCACCGGGCAGGAGGTGCAGGCGGGTGTCGTTACGGAGGCTCCCGCAGTGCCCAGCGTGCCAGGCGGGCATCCAGGAAGGCGTCGTGGGTGCCCCAGAGCAGCAGGGTGGGGGGCGGTGGGGTTCGCGGGCAATCGGGGTGTCCCTGGGGGGAGGAGAAAGGAGGTCAGGGGGGGCCCCCCGACGTGGAGAACTCAAAGGGGGGACCCAACGGGGGCATCTCAGAACGGAGCATCTCAACGTGGAGAACCTCAACGGGAGAACCTCAACGTGGAGAACCCAGAGGGGACCCAACGGGGGCACCTCAACATGGAGAACCTCAACGGGAGAACCCGGCACCTCAACACGGAGAACCCAAAGGGGGGGACCTCAATGGGGGCACCTCAACATGGAGAACCTCAACGGGAGAACCCGGCACCTCAACACGGAGAACCCAAAGGGGGGGACCTCAATGGGGGCACCTCAACATGGAGAACCTCAATGGGAGAACCTCGATGAGGGCACCTCAACTGGAGAACCCAAAGGGAGGACCCAACGGTGGCACCTCAACATGGAGAACCTCAATGGGAGAACCTCGATGAGGGCACCTCAACGGGAGAAACCAAAGGGGAACCCAATGGGGGCACCTCAACATGGAGAACCTCAATGGGAGAACCTCGATGAGGGCACCTCAACTGGAGAACCTCAATGAGATCCCACCAGCACCCAACCAGGAGCATCCAATGGGATCATCTCAAGTGGGAGCAGCCAATGAGATCCCACCAACACCAGCATCCAACCAGGAGTACCCAACTGGGACCACCTCAAATGGGAGCACCCCAACGGGATCCCACAAGCACCAAACCAAGAGCACCCAACGGAATCGTCCCAAATCAGGGCATCCCACCAACACCCAAGCAGGAGCACCAAGTGGGACATCTCCATGGGATCCCACCAACACCCAACCAGGAGCTCCCAAGTGGGACCATCTCCATGGGATCCCACCAACACCCAACAGGAGCACCCAACTGGGACCATCTCCATGGGATCCCGCCAACACCCAACCAGGAGCACCCAACTGGGACCATCTCCATGGGATCCCACCAACACCCAACCAGGAGCACCCAACTGGGACCATCTCCATGGGATCCCACCAACACCCAACCAGGAGCTCCCAAGTGGGACCATCTCCATGGGATCCCACCAACACCCAACCAGGAGCACCCAACTGGGACCATCTCCATGGGATCCCACCAACACCCAACCAGGAGCACCCAACTGGGACCATCTCCATGGGATCCCACCAACACCCAACCAGGAGCACCCAACTGGGACCATCTCCATGGGATCCCACCAACACCCAACCAGGAGCACCCAACTGGGACCATCTCCATGGGATCCCACCAACACCCAACCAGGAGCACCCAACCCAAGCCCATCGCACCCCCACCCACCGGAAGAGGTTGCGGTAGTAGTGGATGGTGGGGGACAACCCCCCGGCTGGGAGAGGCCGTACAGGTAGGCGTCCACCTCCTGCTCCGTCAACCGCTGCGCCGGGTCCTGGATCCCCATCCAAGGTCCCGTCAGGAAGGTCTTCAACAGCTACGGGGCCACCAAGGGTGAAGGACCAACCACCAGGGTCTCCCATCCAGATGTTGGGGGTCCCACCAACCACCAGGGTCTCCCATCCAGATGTTGGGGGCCCCATCAACCACCACGGTCTCCCGTCCAGATGTTGAGGTCCCACCAACCACCAGGAGCTCCCATCCAGATGTTGGGGGTCCCACCAACCATCAGAGCTCCCATCCAGATGTTGAGGTCCCACCAACTACCAGGGTCTCCCATCCAGATGTTGGGGGTCCCACCAACCACCACGAGCTCCCATCCAGATGTTGGGGTCCCACCAACCACCAGGGTCTCCCATCCAGATGTTGAGGTCCCACCAACCACCACGGTCTCCCATCCAGATGTTGGGGGTCCCACCAACCACCACGAGCTCCCATCCAGATGTTGGGGTCCCACCAACCACCAGGGTCTCCCATCCAGATGTTGGGGGTCCCACCAACCACCACGGTCCTCCCATCCAGATGTTGAGGTCCCACCAACCACCAGGGTCTCCCATCCAGATGTTGAGGTCCCACCAACCACCACGGTCTCCCATCCAGATGTTGGGGGTCCCACCAACCACCACGAGCTCCCATCCAGATGTTGGGGTCCCACAACCACCAGGGTCTCCCATCCAGATGTTGGGGGTCCACCAACCACCACGGTCTCCCATCCAGATGTTGAGGTCCCACAACCACCACGGTCTCCCATCCAGATGTTGGGGGTCCCACCAACCACCAGGAGCTCCCATCCAGATGTTGGGGGTCCCACCAACCACCACAGCTCTCATCCAGATGTTGGGGGTCCCACCAACCACCAGGGTCTCCCAGGAGGTCCGGATGAGGCCAGACTGGGGACAACGGGAGGACCTCGCCCCACATCTTGGGGTCGGTTGTTGTTTCTCAAGCGGTTCTTGAGGAGCTTCTTGGCTTGGAAGCGCCCGGAGCGCCCGAGCTGGGCACGAGGAGACGTGGGGATGGGGTCTCACCTCAAAGTCGGCCAAGGAGAGGAGGAGCTCGGGCAGCCAGGGCAGCTGGAAGAGGAAGACGTAGCTGGAGCGGAGGAGCTGGGAGACGTGGCAGGCGGAGAAACCTGTGCCAGGAGAGGGACAACGGCGTCAGGGCCACCACAGGGGTCCCAAACCCGGCCGCGGGGGTGGCGACGGAACCTGGTGGCACCACCGAGAGAGGCGGCACCGATGGTGTGGCCATGAGGTGACACCCAACGGTGCGGCCACCAGAGATGGCACCGCCAAGGGAGATGGAGAACCCAACGGTGTGGCCATGAGGTGGCACCCACGGTGCGGCCACCAGAGATGGCGCCCAATGCCACGGCCATGAGAGAGGCCACGTGGTGCCATGGCCACCAGAGATGGCACCCAATCATGCAGCCCTTAGAGATGGCACCCAACGACGCGGCCATGAGAGGTGGCACCTGATGGCTCAGCCATGAGACCACAGCCAACAGCGTGGCCATTGGAGGTGGCACCCATGGGTGGAGCCATGAGAGATGGCACCCAAGGACTTGGCCATGAGGTGGCACCAGATGGTATCACCATGAGAGATGGAACCCAAGGACATGACCATGAGTTGGCACCCAATAGTGTGGCCACTGGAGACGGCACCCATTGGTAGAGCCATGAGACTTGGCACCCAATGGCACAGCCATGATTCGGCACTCGATGGCATCGGCCATGAGAGTTGGCACCCAACCACGTGGCCACGAGAAAGGGCACCCAATGCCATGGTCCTAAGAGGTGGCACCTGACGGCTCAGCCGCAAGACGCCACCCAACGTCGTGGCCCTTGGAGGAGGCACCCAAGGGTAGAGCCATGAGATGCCACCCAAGAACACGACTATGAGAGATGCCACCTGGTGACACAGCCATGCCAGATGGCACCCAATGGCACCGTGGTGGCTCGTCCCCAGCCAGGCCACCGCACGAGGTGCAACCCCACAGCACCTCCACGACGACCGCCACCCACCCACAGCTTGGCCACAGGAGATGCCACCACCCAATGGCCCCACCCCGTCCCCACAAAGCCCTCCGTTACCTCCCACGATGCCCCGTTGAATGGCGTCCATGATGATCAACTTCTCCACCAGGGCTGGGTACTTGGTGGCCACGTCCCAGGCCACCAGCCCACCCCAATCGTGTCCACCAGGATGCACTTGGGGGACGTCACCGTGGTGGCCGTCGTCGTCTCGCCTTTCCCGCTGGGTGTCCCCAAGGCCTCGATGACCTGGCGGATGTCCTCCACGAGGAGCTCCAGCTGGTAGTTGTCCTTGCCCGGTGGCTTCTCGGAAGCTCCGTAGCCCGGAGATCCAGGGCCACCACCCGGTAGCGGGTGGAGAACTCCTGGAGAAGGTGCCTCCAGCAGAACCTGCGAGGAGGAGGAGGACGGCAGTGGTGACGATGGTGACATCAGGGTGGGGTTGGCCCATGGTGGCCCATGGTGATCCATGGCTTTCCATGGTGGCCCATGGTGGCCCATAGTGACCCATGATGGTCTATGGTGACCCATGGTGACCCATGGTGATCCAAGGTGCTCCATGGTGGCCCATAGTGGCCCATGACGACCCATGATGGCCCACGGTGGCACCCACCAGTTTTGGGGGAAGCCGTGGAGCATCAACATCAACGGGGCCGTGGTGGGACCTCGGGTGACGTAGTGGAGACGCAGCCCCGAGTCCTGGAGGGGAGGAGACCCCAAAACCGACCTTTCACCTCAAAACCCACCACCAGGACCCCCCCCAAATCCTCCCCCCTCCCCAAGATCACACGGACTCCCCAAGTTGTGCCACCAGAAGGTCCCACTGAGCCCCAGGACCCTCTCAAAGCCCCCCAAGATCCTCCCATGAGCCCCAAGAGTCCCAAAGCTCCTCAAAACTCCCACCAGACCCCCAGGAGCTCCCACCCCCCCCACCTCCTCAAAAGTCCCCCCAGATCCACCCCAACATCCCCCCAAGCTCCTCCCAACCCCCTTGAACACCCAAGTCTCCCCAAAAGCCCCCTTAGAACCCATCAAGACCTCCAAGCCCCCCCAAAAGCCCCCCTAGATCCCTCCAAGCCCCCCAAAGCCCCGCAAAACCCTCAAGACCCCCCAAAAGCTCCCCTAGAACCCTCCAAGCCCTCATCAAACCCACCCAGAACCCCCAAGTGTCCTCCAAAAGCCCCCTTAGAACCCTCCAAGACCTCCAATTCCCCCAAAAGCCCCCCAAGACCCTCCAAGATCCCCCCAAAAGCCCCCCTAGAACTCTCCAAGAGCTCCAATTCCCCCCCAAAAGCCCCCTTAGAACCCTCCAAGATCCCCTCAAAGTCTCCCCTAGAGCCCCCCCAGGACCCCCAAGACCCCCCAGGATCTTCAAGACCCCCAAGACCCCCCAGGACCCTTCCAATCTCACCTGGAGCCGCAGGTACCGGTGGTCCCCGAAGGTGCCGTCGGCCAGCCCGGGGGGAGGGCGGTCCCCTCACGCGCCACCAGAAGGTCCTGCGGGGTC
The DNA here is from genome assembly GCA_033558235.1 of Neomorphus geoffroyi. Taxonomy (NCBI): domain Eukaryota; kingdom Metazoa; phylum Chordata; class Aves; order Cuculiformes; family Neomorphidae; genus Neomorphus; species Neomorphus geoffroyi. The sequence continues at coordinate 6,334 of JAUMJM010000101.1, forward strand.
CCCATCGCAGCAGCACCCCCAGCCCCCAGAGCCCATAGGCCACCCCCGCGGCCACCGCGGCCACCGCCACCCCAAGGTGGGCCACCAGGCGCCACAGGGCCAGCAGCAGCCGGGTGGGGGCCAGCAGCAGCGAGCAGAGGGACAGGAACATGGCAGGGGGACCTAGGGGGACACGGTGACCCCAGGGGTGGGGCCAGGAGCATCACCAGGTGGCCCCATCCTCATGGTGTCCCCACCGCGAGGCGTCCCATCCCCATGGTGTCCCCATCCCCATGATGTCCCCATCTCCATGGTGTCCCCATCCCCATGGTGTCCCCATCACGAGGTGTCCCCATCCCCATGGTGTCCCCATCCCCAAGGTGTCCCCATCACGAGGTGTCCCCATCCCCATGGTGTCCCCATCCCCATGATGTCCCCACCGCGAGGCGTCCCATCCCCATGGTGTCCCCATCCCGAGGTGTCCCCATCTCCATGGTGTCCCCATCCCCATGGTGTCCCCACTGCGAGGCGTCCCATCCCCATGGTGTCCCCATCACGAGGTGTCCCCATCCCCATGATGTCCCCACCGCGAGGCGTCCCATCCCCATGGTGTCCCCATCCCCATGGTGTCCCCATCCCCATGATGTCCCCATCACGAGGTGTCCCCACCGCGAGGTGTCCCATCCCCATGGTGTCCCCATCCCCATGATGTCCCCATCACGAGGTGTCCCCATCCCCATGGTGTCCCCATCCCCATGATGTCCCCACCGCGAGGCGTCCCATCCCCATGGTGTCCCCATCCCCATGATGTCCCCATCTCCATGGTGTCCCCATCCCCATGATGTCCCCACCACGAGGCATCCCATCCCCCCATGGTGTCCCCATCCCCATGGTGTCCCCATCCCCATGGTGTCCCCATCACGAGGTGTCCCCATCCCCATGATGTCCCCATCCCAATGGTGTCCCCATCCCCATGGTGTCCCCATCACGAGGTGTCCCCATCCCCATGATGTCCCCATCATGAGGTGTCCCCATCCCCATGGTGTCCCCATCCCCAGGATGTCCCCATCACGAGGTGTCCCCATCCCCATGGTGTCCCCATCCCCAGGATGTCCCCATCACGAGGTGTCCCCATCCCCATGGTGTCCCCATCCCCAGGATGTCCCCATCACGAGGTGTCCCCATCCCCATGATGTCCCCATCATGAGGTGTCCCCATCCCCATGGTGTCCCCATCCCCATGGTGGCCCTGTCACCAGGGTGTCCCCAAGCCTCCCCTCCCCCGTGTCACCCTGTCCTATGTCACCAGGCCACCATCACAAAGTAGGTGGCCCATCCCCGTGGTGGCCCCGTTCCTGGCTGCTGAGTCACCAGGTTGCCCTGGGACCAGGGTGTCACCATCAGGGTGTCACCGTCACCAGAGTGGCCCTGGCACCACCGTGTCCCACCCCTAGGGTGGCCTTGGCACCAGGAAGGGTCCCACCATGGGGGGGGGGGGGGGGTCCCTGTCCATGAGTATCCTTGTCCCCAGGGGTCCCATCACCGGGGGAGGGTGTCCCTGTCACCAGGGGGTCCCACCATGGGGGGGTCCTTGTCCCCAAGGTGTCCCTGTCACCTGTCACCAGGGTGTCACGACAGGGGGGTGCCCCTGTCCCCTGGGTCCCTCCCCACCCAGGGGGTGCCACCATGGCGGGGGGGGGGGGCGGAAATCCCTGTCACCTGGAGGGTCCCTGTCACCAGGGGGGTCCTGACATGGGGAGTCCCTGTCACTGGGCGACCCTGTCACCTGTCACCAGGGTGTCACGGCAGGGGGGTGCCCCTGTCCCCTGGGTCCCTCCCCACCCAGGGGGTGCCACCATGGTGGGGGGGGTGGGGCGGGGAAATCCCTGTCACCTGGAGGGTCCCTGTCACCAGAGGGGTCCTGACATGGGGAGTCCCTGTCACTGGGGGACCCTGTCACCTGTCACCAGGGTGTCACGACAGGGGGGTGTCCCTGTCCCCAGGTGTCCCCCCTCACCCAACAAGTGCCACCATGGGGGTGTCCCTGTCATCAAGGTGTCCCGATCTCGGTGTCCCCGTCACCTCAGTCTCCCTGGCACCCAATGAGCCCCCCCTCCCTGTTGTGACATGAGGGGGGGGGGGTGTCCCTGTCACCTCAGTGTCCCCAAGGTCCCCCCCCACCCCCAGGGGGTGCAACCATGAGAGGTCCCTGTCACCTGGGGGGGGTCCCTGTCACCTCTGTGTCCCTGGTCCCAGGGGCGTTCTACCCTAGGGGGTGCCCCTGTCACCGGGGGGGTGTCGCGACATGGGGGGGGGGGGAGGGGGGGCGGTGTCCCTGTCACCTCAGTGTCCCCAGGGTGCCCCCCCCCCCTCCCTAGGGTGTCCCAGCATGGGGGGGGGGGGTGGGGTGTCACTGTCACCTGGTGATTCCCCTGTCACCTCAGTGCCACCCCCACCCCCCCGTGCTATCGCGACACTGGGGGGAGTCCCCAAGGGTCCCTGTCCCTGTCCCTGTCCCTCCCCCCTCCCCCCCCCCCTCACCTCCTCGCGCCGCTTCCGCCGCCGGGAACCAGGGAGGGGGGGGGGCGGGGCCTGTGGAGGCGGGAACCAATGGGAACCCCCAAAGGGGCGGGGCCTGAAGGGGCGGGAACCAATGGGAGCGCGCGGGAGGGGCGGGGCCGAACGGGGAGGGGGTCACGTGAGCGAGAGGCGGGAACCGACTGAGCCCCTGAGGGGAGGGGGGGGGGGGGAGCGGGTTGGCATTTTGGGGCCTTTGGGGCCAATTTTGATCCTTTTTTTCCCCCTTTCCGTGCTTTTTTTCCCCTTTATTTGTCCTTTTTGTCACCTTTTCGCCGTTTCCTCCTCTGCCTTCGCCCCCTCCTAAAACATTGCAGGAACTTTTAGCCTTTTTTTGGGCTTTTTTTCTGTTAAAAACCTCCACTTTTTGCCTTTCCCCCCCCGTTTTTTTTGGCCTTTCTGGGATTTTGGGGCCTTTTTTCTTCGTTACTTTTTTAATTTTCCTTTTCTTTCCACCCCTTCCCCCCCTTTTTTACCCTTTTCCCCCTTTTTTACTCTTTTTATTTTATATTTAATCTTTTTTTCACCTTTTTTATCTTTATTTTCCCATATTTCCTTCTTTTTTCCCCTTTTCCCCTTTATTTTCCCATTTTTCCTCTTTTTTCCCCATTTTCCTTTTTTTCCCTTTTTTCCCATTTTCCCCCTTTTTTCTTTGTTTTCCCATTTTCCCTTTTTCCTCTTTATTTTCCCATTTTTCCTCTTTTTTTCCCTTTTTTTATTCATTTTTTTGCTTTTTTCTGGCCTCTCTTCTTGCCTTTTTTTCATTTTTTAACTTTACCTCCATTTTTTTTTGCACCTTTTCCCCTTTTTTTCATGTTGGCCCCTTTTCAAAAATTCCCCTTTCCCCCCTTTTTTTTTTGCCCCCTCAAAAGCCTCGAAAATGTAAGACGGGAATTTCAAATTTCCAAATGAAATTTCAGAATTCTGGGGCAAATCCAAGAATTCACCATAAATTTTCAAAAGAACCTCCTGCTCAATTTTAAAATTAAAATGATTTTTGGGTTTAAGTATAAATTGCCACTTTAAATATTATTTAATATATTATTAATAATATATTAATATAGAATAATCTATAGTAAGACAATATTAATATATTATTAATATATAATATAATATGTAATAATCTATAATACATTATTAATATATAATAAATAATATGTAATATATAATATAATCTATGATAATACATTATTAATAATCTATAATAATATATAATATAATCTATGATAATACACTATTAATAATATATTAATGTATAATATATAATAAAATATAGCATAATCTACAATAATACATTATTAATAATATATTAATATATAATAAAATACAGAATAATCTGTAATACTACATTATTATTAATAATATATTAACATATAATATATAATGAAATATAGGATAATCTGTAATAATAATTATTAATATATTATTAATACTATATTAATAGATAAAGTATTAAAATTAAATAAAATAGCTATAAAGTAAATTTTAAAGTTAAATTTTAAAAGGTTGTTTTAATTTTAAATTTTGATTTAAAATTTCATTTGCGATTTCTAATTCATTTCAATTTCAGAACTGTTTCCGTTTCCATTTCCATGGGGTTTGGGGGTGCCCCCAGGCGTGCGGGGGGGCCGTCCCTCCTCCTCCTCCCACCCCTCCTCCCACCCCAAGGGGGGGGGGGGGTCAAAGAATTGGGGCGAAACCGGGCGCTTTTGTACAAAACCAAAAGAGCTGCGTTTATTCCACGATGGGCCCGGAGCCCCCGGGGGGGCAGCGGCCGCGGGGCCCGCGGGGCAGGGGGGGGCGGTTATGGCACCGAGCGGGAACGGAACCGGGAATAATTAATAATAATAATAATAATAACGAGGGGGGGGGGGGGAAGGGGGCGGCCCTGGATCCGGGGATCGGGATTCGATGGGGAATTAAAAATCAGCCCGGGAAAGGGGGGAGAATAAAAACCCTGGAACCGGCGGCGGATTGGGGAGAAAAGGGAGAAAACGGGGAAAGGGGGGGAGGGCGTCGGATTGGGGGGAACTGGGAATCGGGGGGGGGTGGGAAAGGGAAAAATGAGGGGAAAGGAGGGGAAAAGGAAAAAAATTAATTGAAAGAAGGGAAAAAACGGGGAGAAATTGGAAAAAGGAGAAAAAAAGGAAAAAGGAGAAAAAATAAAGAGGAAAAAATAGAAAATAAAACATAAAAAAAGAAAAAAGAAAAAAAGGAAAAAGAAAAAAAAAGAAAAAAGAAAAAGAAAAAAAAAAAAAAAGAAAAAAGAAAAAAAGAAAAAAGGAAAAAGAAAAAGGAAAAAAGAAAGAAAAAAAGATAAAAATCAAAAGAAAAGAGAAAAAATAAGAGAAAAAACAGAAGAAAAAAGGAAAACAAAAATAAAAATAGAAAAAAAATAAATGAGAAAAAAAATGAGGGAGAAGGAAAAATCGAAACAAGGAGAAAAAAAAGAGCAAGGTTAAAGAAAAAGAAAGAGATGAAGGAAAAAGGCAAAACGGAGGGAAAAGCAAAGTCAGAAGAAAAAGGAGAAAACAAAAAATAAGAAGAAAAGAAATAAAGGAGAAAACTGAGAGGAAAGAAAGGAAAATGGAGGGAAAAGAAATCAAGGAGAAAGCCCAACAGTTTGAGAAAGGAGGAAAAATGGAGAAAAAAATAAAAAAAAAGGGGGGGGGGGGGAAAGGGTGAAAAAAAAGGTTAAAAATTAAAAACTCTTTAAAAAAATGTAAAAAAATCGGGATAAAACAAAGCCCCAGGGACCGGGATCGGGGGGGGCTCCGTCCCCGTGCCCCCCCCTCAACCCCAGCGGAAATCCCCGTTTCCCGCCTTTTTCGCTTTCCCGCCATTTTTTCGTTTTTCCCGCCATTCTTCTTTTTCCCCGCCATTTTTCATTTTTTCCCGCCATTTTCGCTTTCCCGCCATTTTTTCATTTTTCCCGCCATTTTCGCTTTCCCGCCGTTTCCATTTTCCCCGCTTTTTGGGGTTTTTTTTTTGTCCTTTCCGTCCTTTTTCCTTTTCCCGCCTTTTTTTTTTTTCCCCCGCCTTTTTCATTTTCCCGCCATTTTCAGTTTCCCGCCATTCTCCGTTTCCTGCCTTTTTTTTCCCGCCTTTTTCGCTTTCCCGCCTTTTTTCCTCCCCAAAGGCACACCCCTCCCCCCCCTTTGTTTTTTTCCATCACAAAAAACCCCCCCAAATCGGTGAAAAAGGAGCCCCCCCCCAAAAAAAACCAGACAGTGAGGAGCGCAAAGAGGCCCCTTTTCCCGCCCGGCGCCGCCTCCGCATGGAAATTCCCGTTTCCGATTGGAATTTTTAATCGTTTCTTGGTGGGTTTTAACGCTGTGAAAAGAGGGGGAAAAAAAAAACCAAAAAAACCAAAAAAAAATAGGAGGAAAATTCAAAAAAAACCCAAAACCACAAAAATCGAAACCAAAGATCCCGGAATTCCAGCGGGGCCGGCGGCCCCGATCCCGCGCCGCCCGAGCGAATCCCCGAGGATTTCACGCTTAACGGAGAGTCCCAACTTTTTTTTTTTGTTGTTGTTTTTTTTTTCCTTTCGTTTTCTGGGAAAAAAGGGGGAAAAAAAAAAAAAAAAAAGGAGAATTTTGGGGTCGTTTT
>JAUMJM010000101.1:17500-120470 GCA_033558235.1 Neomorphus geoffroyi
ATGGTGTCCCACCAGAAGAACTGGGAGGTGATGAGGTCCCTCCACCAGAATAGGGGACGATAGGGTCTCAGGAATGGGGGTGATGGGGTCCCACCATCAGAACCGGGAGATGATGGGGTCCCAACACCGCAATAGGGGAGATCGGGGTCTCGGAAATGGGGGGTGATGGGGTCCCACCACAGGAACGGGGTGGCCACTCGCCCCACCGCGCCCTCGCACTCACGCTGCGGGATGTGCGCGGGCGGTTTGATGTTCTCCGGGTGTTTCGGCGGATCTTGCCTCAACGGGGGGCTGAAGGTCTCGTTACGGATGACGGGCGAATGCATCTTCTCCTCCTTCACCACCATGGGCTGCGATTGGACGACAGAGGCCGCTCTCATCTCCTGCCGCGAGAAACGAGGGGTCAAGACGCACCCGGTGATGCCCTTCCCTCATCCTCCCCAACCTCAAATTCCCGCTGCAAACCGTTGGCCAACTGGGCTTTCCGGCGCTTGCTCCCAAGCCGGCGGTGGAAGACGATGGTCCCGGTGGGTCGGGACCGCGCGGTTGGGAGCTCCCACTTCCCTTTTTACCTGTTTTTTTGGCTGGATTGTTTGTTGAGGTGGCGACTGGTGGACCAAACCCTGGAACTGCGGCATCTGTGGGGAATGCATCATGAGAGGGGAAGGGGCTTCCCTCAAGTGACCTGGGAACAGTTTGGTACCAATCAGTTACGGGTCCTCACCACCGGCAACACCAAACATCACCCGAAAAAAGCCGCCCGGCGCAACACAACCCCCCCCACTTCCAACGTGGTGGAGCTGGGACGTCCTCAACGGACCCCAGGCGGCACCTCCTGCGCGCAAACAGCAAGGAGCTTCAAGGTTGCGTGGTGGATTCTTCTGCCTCAGTGATGCCCGTTTGTGGTGTTTCCCATAGCTCAACACCTTCTGCTTGTTCTCCTGGTGGTCCATCAATATTCCCGGGTGGAAAACCGCTCCTCTGGGAGCAGCTCCTCAAAAATGAGATTCTTGAGTTCCTCAGAAACTTGAGTTCCTCAAAGATTTGAGATCGCGTTCCTCCGGGATTTGAGAGACTCAATATCTGCAAATATTTGAGATCCTCAAGATCCTCAAAAAAGAGATCCCTGAGAACCTCAAAACACAGACACAGTCACTGCCCTTCCTGCACTCTCCCTGCCCAGAGCCATGGATGCACGACGGCTCATCTCCATGAGCAGCAGGAGGTTTCTGGGAGCCACCAAGGCTCCACCTCGTGTCCAAGTTTGCCACCTCAGGCGTCGCATCCAAGCTGCCTGCGGCAACTCCAGAGGCAGGAGAAGCATCTCCAGCCACCACCCGCCCTCCGCTGGCTCCATCCCTTCATAATCCAGCGATTTTGTTCCATGAGGTGGAACGGCAGGACTTCAAGGAGGCAAGACCTGATGGGCCACATCCCAGGAACCACGTGGCCAAGCAAGAGCAGGAGGAGACCTCCCAGAACCACAGATGTTCTACAGGTGTCCAGTTCCGAAAGAGTTACCCTGGCCAGAGACGTTGCCCATTGGGACCGTCAGTGGTGGCACCACCGAGTCCATGGCCATCGTGGAGATTTGGGATCTCCAAGGCCAATCTCGAAGGCTGAGCCCCGTGGCCACATTCTCCCAGCCTCAAAGTCCTCAAAAGTGAGACCTTCAAACACTCGAGAGCCTCAAAAATGAGGTCCAAGAGTTCCTAAAAACTTGAGATCCTTGAATTCCTCAAAAGACTGAGATTCAACTCCTCAAAACACTGACATCCTCGTTCCTCAGAAATGAGGTCCTTGAACTCCTCAAAAACTGGAGTCCTTGAGTTCCTCAAAGATCTGAGATCAAGTTCCTCCAAGATTCGAGAAGCTCAAAATCCACAAATGCTCGAGATCCTCAAAAATGGGGTCCTTGAGATCCTCAAAAATGTGAGATCCTCAAAAACGTGCTCAAAAGTGAGAGATCCCCAAGTTCCTGAAAAATCTGAGAACCTTAAGATTCTCAAAAATGAGATCCTTGAGATCCTCAGCCACTTCCAAAGCCTCAAAATCTTGAGCTCGAGATCTGAGATGAAAGAGGCCTCGCTGGGCCCCAGTTAACTGGGTTTTCCTCTGTGCCCAGCACAATGGATGCTGGTGGACCTCAATGGACGTGTGGGAATCACCTCCCCACCTGTTCCCTCTCCTCATCACACAACGCAACTTGGCTCAAGCTGTAGACTCAAAAACCTGAGGTCTTCAAAACTTGAAAGCCTTGAAGTCCTCAAAAATGAGGTCCCCGAGTTCCTCAAAAACTTGAGTTCCTCCAAGATTTGAGAAACTTGAGATCCACGACTACTTGAAATCCTCAAAAATGAGATCCCTGAATCCCTCAAAAGACTTGAGATCGAGTTCTTCAAAAATGAGATGCTCATTCCTCAAACCTGAGGTTCTGGAGATGCTCAAAAACTTGAGTTCCTCCAAGATTTGAGAAACTTGAGATCCACAACTACTTGAGATCCTCAAGAATGGGATCCTTCCTCTGTGCCCACCACAATGGATGCCGGTGGACTTCACCGAACGTGTGGAAACCACCTCCCCACCCTGTTCCCCTTCCTCAAGACGCAACGCGACTCGGCTGAAGCCATGGACCTCCCGCTCACCGGTCGAGTAGGGATCGGGCTTATGGTGCCGCGGCGACGGGTGGTGCTGGATGACCTGCTGCGGCTTGGCCGGCTGCGGGGGTGGGGGCGGCGGGGGCGGCTGCGGGGGCGGATGCTGCTGCTGCTGCGGCGGCGGCGGCGCTTGGGGTTGAGGGATGTGGGGTGGGAAGGGCATGGGCTGCATGTGCATGGGCCGCGGCGGTGGCTGGTGCTGCAGCTGCTGCACCGCGGGGTGACCTGGTGGTGGCTGCAGCGGTGGCTGCGGCTGCGACTGGACCTTCACTGAAGGGAGAAGAGGAGTCTGCGGCTGCACTTTCTGCAGCTGCTGCAGGTAGAGCTGCATCTGGCTGGTGCTCAGAGGCAGGTTGTGGTGCGGCGGTGGAGGTTCTTCGTCCTCCAGGAGGACTTGGGGTGGTTGCGGCAGAGGTGGTTGGGGAAGCAGGGGTTGCTGGCTGATGGCCGGCGAGACGGCCGGTGGCCGAGAAGGCTTCGGGGGCAGCGCTGCCGCTCGGTTGCTGGGTCTCGAGGGCTGCTGAGGCAGAGCGTTGTGCAAAGCTGGGGACAGAGGGAGGACACGGTGACACCACGGAACCGGGGACTGGGTTGGCTTGGAAGGGACCTCAACACCCATCCAGTTCCAACTCTCTCTCAAGTTCCAACCCCTTTCCAAATCCCAACACCTCCCACTGGCTCAGGGGGCTCCAAGCCCCATCCAACCTGGCCTTGGGCACCTCCAGGGATGGGGCAGCCACCACTGCTCGGGGCACCCTGGGCCAGGGCCTCCCCACCCTCCCAGGAGAACATTGCTCCCCAAGATCTCAGCTCCATCTCCCCTTGCGCAGCTCCAAACCCTTCCCCTCGTCCCATCCCTGCACTCCCTGAGCCAGAGCCCCTCCCCAGCTTCCCTGGAGCCCCTTTCCCTCCTGGAAGCTGCTCCAAGCTCTCCCCACAGCCTTCTCCTCTCCAGGCTGGACAACCCCAGCTCTGCCAGCCTGGCCTCACACGGGAGGTTCTCCAGCCCTCACAGCATCTCCGTGGCCTCCTCTGGCCTCGCTCCAACAGCTCCAGCTCCTTCCTGCCCTGAGGACCCCAGAGCTGGACCCGGGGCTGCAGGTGGGGTCTCCCCAGAGCGGAGCAGAGGGGCAGAACCCCCTCCCTCCCCCTCTGCTCCCCCTGCTCTGGGTGCAGCCCAGGAGTGGAGAAGCCTCCCTGTGCCCTCCCACCACTCCGCCAAAGAATCATGGAATGCGTTGGGTTGGAAGGGACCTCAAAGCCCACCCGGTTCCAACCCCATGGGCAGGGACCCCTCCCACTGGGTCAGGGGACTCCAAGCCCCATCCAACCTGGCCTTCAACCCCTCCAGGGATGAAGCATCCATGACTTCTTTGGGCAACCTGGGCCACCCTCACAGAAACGGTTCTCACCACCTTCCAGGAGGAATCAAACCCCACCCAACCCCACCTTCTTCCTCCCAAGGTGTGGAAGGAACCAGGTGACGGGCTGGCCCAGAGCTCACCTGGAGGAGACACCACGGCATGCTGGTTGAGGTGGGGGGGAGTGCTGTGCTCGGGCGGCTGCGGGAGATGGGGCGGCATCTCCGGCTGCGGGAGATGCAGGATGGGCTGGGTGAAATGCGTCATGGTGTCGAACATGTTCCCCGGCAGCGGGTGCTCCAGGACGGGGACTTGCGCGGGGACGAAAGGAGGAGGAGAAGACTTCATCGGCGGAGGAGCTTGTTGAGGGACGGGTGGCGGCGGCGGCGGGGGCTGCTGGGGCGGTAACGGCTGCGGCGGTAACGGCTGCGGCGGCGGCGGGGGCGGTGGGGGCTGCTGCGCCTGCGGCTGCGGCGGCGCAGGCTGCGGCGGTGGCGGTTGCTGCTGCACCGGTTGGTGGTGGTGATGGTGATGCTGGAAGAGGAGAGAAAACACCGAAGAGTTACCAAAACCAGGTTCTCAGTCAATGAAACATCGTCCTGGTCTCCAAAAGATCATCCTGAAATGACTTTTTGGTCACCCAAACACCCTCCCCCAGTCACCAAACTACCTTCTCCATCACCAAAACGTCTCCCTCATGACCCAAACGCTCTCCTGGTCACCAAAACAGCTTCCCAGTCACCGAAACACCTTTCCCATCACCCCAAAAACCTTCCCGGTCACCAAAATGCCTTCCAGTCACTGAAACATCTTCCCAGTGTCCAGAAACGCCCTCCCAGTCTCCGAAACACCTTCCCAGTCACCATACACCCTCCTGCTCACCAAAACCCCTTCCTGGTCACCAAAACGCCCTCCTAGTGCCTTTCCAACCATTCCCCTCAAACCGAGGCCCCTCAATCCCAACCCTACCCAAGGTTGAACCCCCACCTCGGTTGGGATGAGGCCACCACGCCGTCTCCTACCTTTTTCTGCTCTCGCCCCGAATGCCCTTTTTTCTTTAATTTCGGTGCCATTTCTGCCAAAAAAAAAGACAAAAGGGGAACAAGAGCCAACGTTAGAACCACGCGGTGCTGCTCTACGTCAACCACGCACACCCAACGGTGCCCATCCCGTACCGACAACCCCAAAGGAGGAGGTTTTACACCCAGATTTCCCCGGGGACGGGGTTTTCGCCACCGCGCCATCGCGACCCAACAGCAAAAGGGAGAAGGAACGGAAGGCGAAGACCACCCCGGGTTCCTTCAACCTTGTCTTCGCGGTGGGGAAGAACCCAACGGCCAAGAAAATCATTGCTCAACCAGACTCAGCTATTCCAGGAATGCCACCCCGCTCCGACGGGGGAGAAGCAGGAGCGAGAAACTTGGCAAGAGCGATTGAAAAAATAAGATATCAAATATCCCGGCTCCGCCAGAGCCTTTTCCCATCCCCCTTCCTCCTAAATCCGTGGAGGGCTCGGGTTCGCCAACTTCCCGCGGGATCGTCTCTCAGGCCTCCAACCCCGGAGATATTTTGAAAGCGTCGTCATCGCCAACAACTGCTTTGAGTTTGGGTCCAGGGCAACGATTTCCCAGGATTTCCTTGGCAAACAGTGCCAAGAAACAGCGGAGTCACAAAAATACGACGTCCCGAAGAGCTCGTCCAGCTCCGAAAATCCCACGATTTTTGCCTTTATTTGGTGCGGGGTTGGGGTGCGCCCGGCAAAACGCAACGGAAAAAACAATTTGGGGGGGGGGAGCGGGTCAAAAGCTTCAAATCTCCAGGGAGCATCTCCCAAACTGGATTTTTCCTTAAATCTCTCCAGAAATTCAATTAATTCCTTCATCTGCTTCTCCATCTCCGTTTGGGTTGGGTTATAGAGCAGCACTGGTGAGCAGTGTTGGAGTCCAGAAGCTTGGAGATGGGTGGTGACACCGCTTTCATAGAATCACCTGGTTGGCAAAGACCTTTGAGATCATCAAGTCCAACCCTTTGGGCCATTTTAAAGCTGAAATGGGTAAAAAAAGTAGGGTTTTGGGGAGAAATTCCAACCAAAAATTGGTCGAGAAGAGAAGGGAACATCTCAGCACCAGGCGCTCGGCTCCTGTCAATCCACCAACAGATGTTTGGGTTAAAATAGAGGAAGGGGTTGGTTTCCAGGTGGAAAAGGGTTTTTGGTGGACGATTCCTGCTGTTACAGCATGGATTTGGTGGAAAATGGAAGAGTGGGAGAGGGGAAGAGGAAGGTTGTAGGAGACGTTGGCTTCCAAGGACACGGTGGAGAACATGGTGGGGATTAAAGTGCCACCAGAATGCCCGGGAGATGGGAAGAGCTGGGATTCCTTGGAGCATCCATGGGTTTGGATGGACATCCACGGCTTCATCTGGGTGTCCATGGATCTGGATGAGCACCCCCGGCTCCAGATGGGTGGTTGTGGCTCCACGTGGGCATCCATGGCTCAAGATTGGCATCTGTGGATCTGGACGAGCATCCACAGTTCCAAATGAGCATCTGTGAATCCGCAAGCGCATCCACAGCTCCAGAGGGGCATCCACGGCTCAAGAAGGGTGGCCACAGCTCCAGATGAGTGTTCGTGGCTCTGGATGGAGATCCATGGGTCCCAGTTGGCATCCACAGCTCTGCATGGAGATCCATGGGTCCCAGATGGCATCCACAGCTTTGGATGGAGATCCATGGGTCCCAGATGGCATCCACGGCTCTGCATGGAGATCCATGGGTCCCAGTTGGCATCCACAGCTCTGCATGGAGATCCATGGGTCCCAGATGGCATCCACGGCTCTGGATGGAGATCCATAGATCTGAGCGGGTGCTGGGATCAAACCCACCTTCCAAAAAGACCCAAGACCTGACGTCTTCTTCCATCAAGAGGGAAAGCACCTTGCAGGGCTTCCCTGCTCCTCCTGGAGAAGCAGCAGGGATGAGAAGCTCAGAAGTCTCTCTGGCAAAAGCTCAGTATGGATAAAACACATCCGGGTGCAGTGACCGGAGAGCAGAGGTGGCTGCATGGACCCCTCAAGCTTCTGTCTCTTCCTCGGGATAAAAGAGCTCAGGAGATGGTAAAGAGCCCCCCAAATCAGGAGGAACCTTCAGAGCGCAAGAGTGGGGTGGGAAGAGAGGAGAAAAGTGGCCGATTGAGCCGGGATCAGTGGGGACGAAGCTCTGGTTCCTGGAAAACGGGAGCACATCCCTGCTCTGGTTTGGGGTGGGAAGAGGAGCTGCTCCAGTCTGGTCACGACTATCGTGTGCTACAGAAACCACTTCTTCTCTGGTGTTGCTCCTTCAAGGAAAATGGTTGAGGTCTTCTCATCCATCCTCTGCCGTGCCATGATCCAACAGTTCTCCCAGGGGAGTTTTCTTGGCGTAGGCTTTGCCATCGTTCTTGGAAAGAGCCAACCGTGGTCACAAGGAACCAAGGAAAGACCTGGAGTGGGATGCGTGAGTTCTGCTGCTCAGACTTCCTGATGGACCACGACCACGGCTGAACCAAGATGAGGCCAGTGGAGACCACAAGCAGCACAACAAATCCAAGCAAGACCTGGAGCAGGATGGGTGAATCCTGCTGCTCAAATCCCCCAGTGGACCACGACCACGGCTGAAAACATCCACCAAGAAGATGAAACCAACGGAGATGATGAGCAGCACGAAAAATCCAAGCAAGACCTGGAGAAGGATGGGTCGAATCATCCAATGGGCCACGACCGTGGTGGAAAAGCATCCACCAGTGAGCAGAAGTTTTGGGAATGCTTCACCAAGAAGATGAAGCCAACAGAGACCGTGAGTTGCAAAGCCCTGATGGTCCCAATGGGATCAACCTGTTGGCACTGGTGATCTCGGAGACGCAATCAGCTTGGTCAACCCAACTGGATGAGGAACCTTTTTCATGGCCAAAGACAATTGCTGGGTTACAGCCGGCATTGTGTGGTTCAAGAGCACCAAGAAGAAGCCCCATCCCATCTCTGATCCCGACAGCATTTCATGCTGGTCAGAGAAGTCTTCACAAAGAAGAAGAAGCCAACTGAGACCATAAGCAGCGACACCACGATGGCCCCACGGGGGTGATCTGTTGGCACTGGTGACTTCGGGGAAACAACGAGCCTGGTTGACCCCACTGGAAGATGACGCCTCATCAGGGTCGAAGACAGTGGTTGGGTTGGCGTTGGACGCTTCAACCCCTCTACCTGCATCTCCCCAGGGAGCAGGAGCACCGAGAAGCAGCCCTGTCCCATCTCCAACCCCGATTCACGTTCGCTGGTGAAATCTCATCCATGGGGCTAAAAATCACCGGAATTAAGAACATCTCAATTTCCATGATGTCATTTCAAGACGGCTTTGGGTCAAAATCAGTGCAGGTGGCTCCCGTCCCACCACGGGGTCGGCAGCCGTGCACAGAGATCGCATTTTTCCCTAAATCCTTAACTTTTCTTCCCCCCCCCCAAGTTTACCCAGAACGGCAAAAACGCTGACGTAGGGTTCGTTATCGTCGTTATTTCCACATTATTGGTTAAAACACCATCATTATACAAAAAAGGGCATTTTTGGTGGAAGCCACTTTATTGATTTTTATTATTTACAACTCAAAAATATCAGAACTGTACAAATTATCTCGGGTTTTGGGGCCGGGGGGGGGGGGGGGGGGGGAGAAGCTGGTGGTTACAAGGCTGTGAAATCCCGAAACATGCGGAGAAAAATCGGAAAATAAACAGATTTCTATCGAGAATTTGTAGCAGATTGAGGTCAAGTGGGAAAAAAAAGGAAAGATCTATAACTAAAAACGGGTGCGGAAACAGTTAAAACTCATCCTGATTTTCCAACAAGCTGCTGCATCGAGGAGGGGGGAGGAAAAATAGCTCTCAAATTACAAGTTTGCTACAAACGTGCAGTTACACATTCCGATAAAATCAGGATCCCACGGAACAACCCCGGCGCCGCCTGGGCAAAGAGCCAACTTCTTCGGGGGAAAAGAAGGGAAGAAACGCGAAAAGCAACCCGAGTTGTAAGAAAAACCCAAACCGAAGGAACTTTTGGGTAGAATATTGGCTATAAATGGGATTTTTTTTAGATATAAAAGGGAATTTTGGAGGGGTTTCAGGGCCTCTGGATGGGGGGAGCGGTGGCTTCGGCCGCCCTGTGGACCTCACGAATCGCCCCAGAATCGAGGGTGTCGGCGGTGCTGGAGGAGCCATCGGCTGAGCTGGGATTCCCCAAATCCCATTAAATAGACCCAAATTCACCTAATTTAACCCAAAAGGCCCTTGGCAGGGGGTGGCTCTGCACCCACGGAAGCCAAGACAACCGGGAGGTCACGGCACGAGGGCACGACGCCGTACGGCACGTGGGCACCTCCTTGGAGACTCAGCCTTGAGTAACACAACAGGAAGCTCTTTTGGGGTAAAACTGAAGGGATTTGGGGTTTCTCAGCACCGCTATTGGCTGTGACACCATGGACACCTCGGCACTCAACTTCCTGCAGGCCAATGATGACTTCTAGGTCAAGGCCAACCACCATGTTGGCTGTTCCCACCTCCACCCATATTGTGGCACCTTCCATGGGCAAACATGGCCCAACCGCACCGGACAGGTCCCATCCTCTCCCATCAAGCGGAGAAGGTGGTGATGAACCAGGGAAGACTCCTGGTTGGTCAACGAGTGACCAACCACGGTGAGGAACCGGGCTGGGAACGGGGCGAGGAGGAGCAAGGTATTCCCAAAGGCTTGGTGGAATCCACCTGCCTCGTTCCCGAGCTCGAGGGGAAGGATGTGGGTTTGAAGCTCGTTGAGATACAGCAGCGCCTGGAGGACGCGGAGCATCGCGAGGATGGGATTGAGCTTCACCCATGGGGACCAGCGGGTCAAACCCGGGAACCCACGAGTCAAGCCCTTGCATTAAACCCAATTAACCCAGGTAACTGGGAATTAAACCTGGGTAACCCGAAATTAACCCAGGTAACTCACTGGGAATTAAAGTCATGGAACTCGGAACTAATCCAGGTAACTCGGAATTAACCCAGATAATTCAGAATGAATTTGAAATTAAACTCAGGTAGCTCCGAATTAACCCACTTAACTCAGAATTAACCTGGGTAACTGGTAATTAAACTCAGGTAACTCAGAACTAATCCAGGTAACTCGGAATTAACCCAGATAATTCAGGATTAATTTGAAATTAAACTCGGGTAGCTCAGAATTAACCCAGGTAGATCAGAATTAACCCAGGTAACTCAGAATTAACCCCAGGTAAGTTGGAAATAAACCAGTAAACTCAGAATTAAGCCAGGTAACCCTGAATTAACCCAGGTAACTCAGAATTCAACCCAGGTAGATTGGAATTAACCCAGCAAACTCAGAATTAAACCCAGGCACCTGTGGATTAAGCCCAGGTACCCCCGGAATAAGTCCAGGTACCCTGGGATTAAACCCAGGTAACATTGAATTTAACCCAGACATCTCTGAAAGGAAGCCGGGGATCCAGGAATTCCACGCGGGTGCCTCGGAAACCAACCCTGGCACCTGCGATTTAAGCCCGAGCACCTCGAAATTCAACACGGGTTTAATTAAAGTTCGAATTTAATTCAAACTCAAATTCCTGGGATTTAAACTCAAATTTTTCAGAATCAACCCTGGGCACCCAGAGATTTTAATCCCGAGGGATCCTCGCTCCGAGGCGCCGCCCAGGCCCAGCCCCACGGCCGCTCCCAAAGCCGGATCCACTTAAAGCCGGGCTCAAAGCCCCGGGAACCGGTTTTCCAGCCTTGCTGAGTCAGGTCCAACCCCAGCTCCTAATCCTTACGGAAACGAAGCTCGGAGTGACCTGCAAAGCCACCTTCACCCAACTCCATGGACCACACCAAGGCCATTTTCCTTTGGGAATTCCGAAAGGAAGAAGCAAAATGTTCAGCCACGACCTCACGGAGACTCAGTTTTAATCCCAAACTGAGAATCGCTACCATTAACGATGGCAGCCGTGCGATTCCACCCCTCCGCGTGGTCTTCGGGGATCTGGGAAAGGGTCTCGAAGAATATTTTAGGGATAAAACATCCCAGCGGAGCCCGTGCGGGGAGGTGGAATTGGTGGAGTTGACTTGGGCGCTGTTAAACCACTCCAAGTTGGCAGCAACCAAACGGCAACCTGACCCGAGCGCCGACACTCAATTCCAGCTGTTCTCCAGCCAAAACTCCTACCTGGCTGCTTCCAGGATGGACTTTGGGCTCATTTGCATCCCCCTAAGTGCTAATCCCAACGAGTTAGACCGGAAAAACCCTCTCGGTTGGCAGCTCCGGTTTCTCGGCGCTCCAGGCAAAGGCTCCGACGCCACCAAACCGGTTTTGTTCTCCCTCCTCCCTTTGAGGCCAACGATTCCCAAAGTTCCAGCTGATTTTTTTTGGTCTCAATGCTCCCGATTTCCCCATTTTTCCTGCGACGACGCAGGGGGGAGAACAACGAGAAGCCCGATTTTTAGGAGCTCAAGCAGCGAAACTCGCGTTGAAAGGGAACAAAACGGAGCTGTGACCGATTCCAATTAATTCCAGCTCCCAATTCCATCGCGTCTGCGTCAACCACTGCTTTTTTTGGTACGAGAAACCCAAGGAAAAGCAAAAATCAAGCTAAAAAATTCATATTATCGACCGTCACCGCCGGGTTGAACACCACAAAAACCCATCGCACCACCCATCGCCATCCCAGCACCCAAGCGGCTCCGGGGGCAGAAAAGCTTCGTTAACATCGACTATTGGATCTTAATTAACGTTTTCAGGGCAAATTTTGAAGCTTATAAACAAATTTAAAACCTAAATCTCTGCTTACGCCCGCGCAGGCGCCGCCACGTTCACCCTGGAGGGGGAAACCCAGCTACAAATCCGTTATAAGAGTAAAATTTGCCGCCCCGTCCCACTTGGGGTCAGTAAAATCAGGTCAGCGTCAACGTCCGGTGTCAAAAATACAACGTCCACCATCCTACAAGGTCTTAAAGCACCTTAAAAGGTCTTTTAGAAGTTCTTAAAGTGCCTTACGGTGTTTAAAGCATCTTAAAAGGTCTTAGAACACCTCAAAGCACCCTAAAAGGGTCTTCTAAAAGGCCCTAAAACATCTTCAAGTGTCCGAAAAGGTCTTCAAACAGCTTAAAAAGGGTTAAAATACAACTTGGAAAGCAATTCACAAGCAACGTTGCCCACGCCGCGATGGAAAAGAGCTATCAGACACCTGCGGACAAGGGGTCTCGTCACGGATTTTACGAATCAGGGGATGAAAAATGGTTTAGGAGAGCACAAACTCGTTGGCGTTGGAAATTAACTGAATAAAAAGAGATTAATTCTCTTTAATTTATCTCCTACCCAAGCGTTTTAGATTCATCCCGACCCAAATGGTGGCAACTCCGTCGCAGACCAACGGTATCCATGCCGAAGTCGTGCTGGTTAAGTCTTCTCCAAGCACGAGAGCGGGAACTCGGCACGGATAATGGTGGTCTACGTTGGCCAAACGGCTCCCAAACTCTTCGAGTTAGGATGGCGACCACCACGGAGATGTTGGATTTGGGGAAAAGCAGCCAAGATGACAAATCCGTTCCAAAAATTCAACCCACGCTCTTCCGGAGCCGCAGTTTGAGGAGGAAAACTCAGAATCAAGCACTTCCTGCACCACTGGAAGCCAATGGCAAAGGGGATTTTGACGCCTTTCCGGGTGTTAATTAGCACCGCTCGTTGAAATGAGAAGGGTTTGGCGACGACACATCCCGAAAATCCCACCTTAAATCAACCCCACCGGAGGGATCCACGCAATCATCCCTATAAATCAACAGCGGGACACAGGTCGGCCAAGGATCCTGCTCAACAGTGGAGGATCCATCCCCGGTTTTGGGGAAGAAATGAAGAATTTTGAAGAAAAAGGAGAATTTCAAAGAAAATCCCAATTTGGGATTTGTTGTGGATGGGCTCAATGGGTAAATTTTATCCGATGGGTGAGTTTGGAAAGGAGATTCTGGGATTAACGTTCGGGATTCGGGATGCGTCGGGGTTGGCCAAAGTCAACGCCATGAGATCAGGTGGACGAACCCAACGCCCTTGGGTTATGTGGGTTGACGGCACCCTAAGCTTGGCAGAAATAAGGATGAATGGGATAAAGAGAGGTTTCCAAGTGGAAAGGCGCCCGGTTTCACACTCCCACATCCAGGAAGGGGAGAATTCAGCACTGAACGTTCGATTCCCTCATCACCTCTGGGCTCTGCACCAAAGCCCTTCCAGCTCCTTCGGAAAAGCAAAAGCCAAAGCCTATTAAAATACATCAAACTCACTAAATCTTGTTGGAAGATCTCGGATTCCAGACTTATCCCGGACAAACACAGCCCTGCAAAGACGGGGATCATCGGGAAGCGCTGCCAGCACCGCCTCGAAGGCGACTCCGATCAATCCCGCTTGAATTTTTGGGGGTTTAATTCATTTTGGAGGGATTTCTGCTCCATTTCCAGTGCCCTCACACCCAACTCAACCAAGAAAACAAATCCATGGAATCACTGGGTTGGAAGAGACCTCCGAAATCACCACGTCCAACCGTGCCCATCTCCTCACCGAACCCTGTCCCCAAGAAACTCATCCAGACAACGTCCTGCCACGTTCACCTCCGCGTCTCCCAACCCATCGGAGATGCCAAACTCTTACTGATGACCTAAGCCCAGCTCAACCTCCGGAGACGGGAGTCGAGTTGGAAGCCAGGAGAAAAACCAGCGTGAAGTGACGGCACAACCTTTGCTCCCCTGGAATCGCGGCAAGGAACGCGGAATAACGAAGGAGAAGGTGAGAAGAGCCAGAACGGGAGAGAAGCCGGGGAAGAAGCCGGGGGAGAAGCCGGGTTTTACAGAGCAGAGGCCACTTCGGTGATCGTTAAACTCAACTTTAAATCCCTTTTTCTTGCCCAACGCTCTAAAAATCGTAAGGATTTTATAGGCAAAATTCCCTTTCTCCATCTTTCTCCACAAGTGGTGCTGGAAAAGCAGCTCACGTCTCTCTTTTGAGTGAAAAACACAGCGGTTTGGTCAAATCACAGATTTAGGGCATTAAGGAAGGGAAGCGCAGCCTGGGGGGAGTTTGGTCCCCGTGTTCGCGTCCCACACCAGCAAGGAAAAGCTCAGGAGAAATCATCGTGTTGGGCTTAAAGACCGTGGTGCCGCCGGGCCCAAACCCGAGCGCCGCGCGGCCACGTCTGATAGGAGGGTTAATCATTAAAGTCCAAAATAATAATTAAGACCGAGGCAGGATGAAAATGAATTTATTTGTACAGAGCCCAGGTTGATGGAAATAAGCTACGGGCTAACCTGTTTCCGACTCCTCGCTGTCGGAGGAGCTCGACTCGCTGCTGCTCTCGGACTCGGAGGAGGAGAAGCCCTTCATCTTGGAGGAACCGGCGATGACGTCCACCTTCTCCGCTGCAGGGAGACAACAGGGTGGTATTAACGAGGTTAATTAATGACGCCAAGTCCTCCCGACCTTCCCGCTCCGGGGACTGTGGAGGACCCTCCATCCCTACAGATGGACCACACCAAGCTCCAAGCCTCCGCTTGGTTCCATCAACGAGTTGGGTCAAGTAGGGTCTCCAACATCGTGGAGTGACCGTTCTTTATGGGTTGGAGCACCACGGGGGTGTCTCCATCCAAAGCTCTAGATGGGAGCAGGGATTGACGCCCGCCCATCCCTGCACTCCTCCAGGTTGCTCCTCATCCTCCTCCTCATTCCGAGGAAAGGCCGGGCTTTATCTCACTTAGTCCGGATTAAAAGAAGTGGGGGCTCCCCACATCCCTGCTCCCGCCCACCCGGAGCCAGGATCAACCCCTGGTGCCCGGCTGGGAACTCGTTCCTTTTTAGCTGTCGCGACTCGCTGGGGGCAGGAGGCCAAGGAGGGGGAAAAGCATCAAATTCCCCTTTTTAGGAGATAAAACGAGGATAAAACGAGGCAGCTCCAAGGGAGAAGCGGCCGGAGCCCTGGAACCCCTTCCTGACCCCACTCCTCACCACCGAGACCTCTCCCGCTTGCGGTGATTTGGGTAAGAAAGTGTTTGTGTGGGCTTGGTCATTAATAGATCCACGTATTTACTCCAGAAATAGGGATTAAAATATACTATAAATAAAAAAAGTGTACAAACCAGATACCTAAATGGAATTTATGGACATAAAAATGGATATAAAATGTATTTAAACAGATCAAAATATTAAAATAGATTAAACTATGTAAAAATACACCAAATATACGCGAAGGCTATCAAAACACATTAAATTGTGTAAAAATCCATCAAATATACGTGAAAGCTATCAAAATATATTAATTTATGTAAAAATCCATCAAACTCTAAGTAAAAATCCATCAAAATAAATGTAAAAATCTATCCAAATATATTAAACGATGTAAAATCTATCAAAATAGATCCGTATATTCATTAAAAAATACAAACCAAGTGCGTGAAAGAAGTGGAAAACCCATTTTTGCCTCCAGAAGGGGAGGTGGGAGGCACAGGGAATCCCCAAAGCCAATTAAATACAATTAAAATGATATTAAAACGTTGTTTGGTTGTTGCTACCCAACGGCACCAAGACTTGGAATATCGGTTCCCATCCTGGTTTTCCACCCATTCCTGTCTCCATCCCAGGAAAATGCCCCCAGACCAAGGATTTGAGGTGGTACCTTGAGGTTTCCTCTTCTTCCGTAGACACGAGGTGACGTAGCGTTCCAGCTCCCGCAGCGTCGATGGCTTCAGTGTCTCGAAGTCGATCTCGATCTCGTCGGGGTTGGAGTTCTTGAGGGAGGGTTCTCGCGATTGGATGATGTGGACAACCCGGCCCAGCTTCTCGCCGGGGAGTTTGTTAATGTCCAAGCTGAGTTGTCTCTTCTCCTCGTAGGACATGGGCTTGCACTTCTCCTCCTCCTCAGACTCATACGCCGGAGCGGGTTTGCTGTTCTTCACCGCCACCGGCTCCTTCTTGCTACTCAAGGATAATTAGAAAAGCTCGTTATAGCCCACACCGTTAACGGCAAACGCAGCGCTGGGGCCCAATGCAGCCAAGAACTCGCTCTGGTTGCCGTGTTTTGACTTCCCATCCTGGAATCAGGCTTAGGGATCTGGTTTAGTGGTGGACAGGTATGGATGGACTCCATGAGCTCAAAGGTCTTTTCCAACCAAGCGAGTCTACAATTCCAGTTACAGCCGGAACCTGGAGCTCGACCAAGAGGTTGGTGGTTGAGCTCCACCACCTCTGAGGGTCCCCCAAGGCTGAGTTGCCTAATCCAATCCAATCCAATCCAATCCAATCCAATCCAATCCAATCCAACCCAACTCAACCCAACCCAACTCAATGTTTGCTCTCCAAAGGGATGAGCAGCTCCAGGAGGGAATTTGGAAAAGCAGGAGCAGCTCCAGAGTGGAATTTCTTCCACCTGCACTGGGATGGAGCAAAGCTCAACTGGTGCTGCCAGGACAGGGAAGGGGTTGGGCTGTTTCTGAGCCCGATGACCCAAAAGGGAGAAGGAAACCCCAGAATTCCCCCCCCAAAAAAAACTTCCTAAGAAGGGAAAAAGGCAGCTGAGGGACTCCCTGACCTTGCTGCCAGGGTTCCCACACTTCGGGACCAACGGGAGGCGGAGCTGTGGATGTTGACCCCACCACGACAGCGGATTCAGTGCTAACGCAGTGAATCCATGGAATCTGGGTAGGAAACGACCCCAGAATTGGTGAAGGATGAGGGGAACGGTGCCACGGATGGGGCCGTTTCCTAAGGAATCCGCAGCCGTGCCCACCAAGCTTCACTTGGTCACGATCTCCATGATCTTCATCGTTATCTCCCTCTTCCTTAATTCCACCTCATCAGAGCCCAATCTGGGATCAAACACTGGGATCCACCTCCCCTTCCAGCCGCCGAGCGGTGCGGACTTGGCTCTGGGCACCTCATCTCCTGATTTCAACCCTCCAGCTTCCAAAAAATGGGAAAGGGGTGGAAAATCAAGAGGACTGCAGGGACTGAGATCCAAGAGTGACTCCACGTGAGCTTTTCCCCTCTCTCTCGTTCTCGACAGCCACACGGAAAAGCATCAGCTCCGAAAAACGAAGCTGAACCTCAGTTGACCCTGGAAGTTGGGCTCTACCAAAGGGGGGACTCATCAAGAACCTTGCGTATAATTAATTAGCAACGAGAAATAAAAAATGAGTGGTGAAACGTTTAGGATTGTGGGATGGAAGAGGGACAGGGCTGACCTGGAGGCACTGGTGTTGCTGTTGCTCTTCTTGGCCTTCTTGGAAGGTGGCTCCTTGGCTTTGCTCTTCTTGGCATCTTCCAGCTCCTCCTTCTTTTTGTGCTTCTCCTTCTTCTTCTCCTTCTTGTCCTTTTCCTTTTTCTTTGGTTTGTTCTGCTGCGGCTGGGACAGGGCCGCCAGCTGCTCGTGCACCGCTTTCAGCTGTGGGGACACAAATGGAGATGAGAACCACCAGGCACCTCCTGCTCCTCGTTAATTAACTTCTCCGCACTCCCCAACGCTTCCGTATCCTCCACCGTTAATTAAGTTGGTTCTTCCAGTGCTCCATCACACCACAACTCCATCTGTTGAGGTGTTGACCACTGCAACCTCTTGTTGGGTATTTCTAGGGCAGAATTGGGCTGCTCGCTTCGTCAGCACTTTAATTACCAGCGCTAACGATATCATGAGTGGGGAGGTTGTGGGAGATGAGGCCACCGCTCGTTATCTCCTGGGTTTCCCCATACTGGATAAACCCTGGCTCCAGCCCCACACAGAAGACATCACCAAAGGGTGGGCAGCAAATTCCTGGTGCTGGAGACCATCCTGTGTGTTCTAACGGGAACAAGAAGGATCGTCTGGAACAGCACCAAGTTCTTGGAGCTTCTGGCCAGGCTGGATCCATGGGCCAAGACCACTGGGATGGGGTTCAACAAGACCAAGTGCCGGGTCCTGCACTTGGGTCACACCAACCCCAGGTAACGCTCTAAGCACGGGGAAAGCTGCCTGGAGAAGGACCTGGGGGCGCTGGTCAACAGTGGTCAAACACGAGTCAGCAGAGGCCCAGATGGCCAAGAAGGCCACAAGCATCCTGGCTTGGCTCAGCCATGGGGTGGCCACCAGGAGCAGGGAAGGGATCGTCCCCATGGACTTGGCTGCACCTGGAATCCTGGGTTCAGTTTTGGGCCCCAAGAGGGACATTGAGGGGCTGGAGCGCGTCTGGAGAAGGGGACGGAGCTGGGAAGGGTCTGGAGAACCAGGGGTTCTGGGAGCAACTGAGGGACCTGGGGGTGTTGAGCCTGGAGAAGAAGAGGTGAGGGGAGACCTCATCGCTCTCCACAGCTCCTGGAAAGGAGGGTGTGGGGAGGTGGGTGCTGGGCTCTTCTCCCAAGGAACAAGTGATGGGATGGGAGGAAACGGCCTCAAGTTGCACCAAGGGAAAGTTCAGGTTGGATATTGGGAAAGACTCCTTTTCCGATGGATTGGAAGTGGCTGCGCAGGGCGGTGGTGGAGTCTCCATCCCTGGAGGGATTCAAAACACATGGAGCCGTGGCACTTGGGAACAGGGTTTGGTGGGCTGGGAGTGTTGGGTTGACGGTTGGACTGGATCTTAGAGGTCTTCTCCAACCTTAATGATTCCATCATTCTATTCTATTCTAGGGTTCTCTTTAAAATCAAAGAGTTTTGGAGCCGACGGCCACTACTGCACAACCAGGAAGTCTATGGCTTTGAGCAAAGCCCCCAAGCCCACCAAGTCCAAGGAGAAGGACACGTTGGACACCCCAAACCCATCACAACGGAGACGGTACCTGTTCCTGGAGCTCCGCTAACCGCTGCGCTCGCTCCTCCTCCGAGTCATCCGACGAGCTGTCGCTGTCGGAGGAGCTATCGCTGCTGCTGTCGCTCGAGGAAGGGGGAGCCACCTTGGTGGGAGGTGGCACCACCACGGGAGAAGAAGCTGGGATCACAGGTTCTTCTGGCTCATCCGGCATCTTGGCAAAGCGCATCTCGAACACGTCCTGGAAACACAGGGAAAACCAACGCCCGGTTGGGAAGAGCAGGACACTACGAGCAGGGTTGGGATCTCCAGGTTGTTCCTTATGGACTCGTGGTCTCTACCCAAGCAACCAACAACACGATGCCTCATGTTGCGGACAAAGCAATTCTCTGAAAGCTCCAAGGCCACTTGGAATCTTGACCATCTCCAAGATGGTTTTGGAGGAAAAAATTACCAGCAAGAAGGATGAGACCCGGGTAAAAGCCAAATCCTTCAAGTTCTTAAGATCTTCATGGAAAGCTCAGGGCAGGAACGGCAGCTGCAGCTCCATGGCTGCAATCCCATCTTCCCTTTCAGCCTGCCTGGATTTTCCCAACCCACCTCCCATGAAAATCACCTCAACTCAACCCCAACAGCTGCGCAAGGACATTTCCCGCTATCCTCAAGAGCCAGGATGCGAAGCCGGTTTAGTTCCAGTTATCCCAGTGATGTGAACGTCCTTGTTCCACCTAAAGCCCAGATGAAAATTTATTTCCACTCAAATCCAAGACAAGGCAGCCGGGTTGGATACCCTGGTGGTGTTCGGAGCCTGCCTGCGCCTCCCAGTGCCCGGCGTCTCCATGTGAGGGCAGGGATGTCCATGGTTCTCCTTCACCAGGAGATGAACAAGAGCCGCTTGCACCCAGACTGGGATTTTTGGGTTCCACCTTGTGACGGGCCAGGCGCTTCCAGACACAAAATCCCAACGTTCTTCATCTCCTGCAAGGTGAGGCCTGGGAACGGGCTCGATTCCTGGCTTTTGGGCGTTCAAAAGTCAGGAGTTTAATTCCAAGCTGAGCAATTTGCCCTGGACACCGTTTGGAGCCCAGCGACTCCTAGAAGACTCCAGTCGTGGCGGGAAGGACAATCCAGAGGTGGCACAGGTGTTGGTGTCCACTTCTTCCATAAAAAGAATAGAGAACTTCTCGTCCTGTCCAGAGGTTGGACTTCCAGCCTACGGCTACTGCTTATTTTCCTCTTTTCCATGTCCTGGCTGCATGACACGACCCCCCCGGAGAAGATCCAGGCTGATTTCCAATCCCATGGACCTGGGTATGGAGTCACACCACGTATCCAAATCCAAACACCAAAATTCCAAATCCAGTTGATTTACTCCATCGCTCGGCCATGGCAGCAACGTTTTCCTTCCCGAAGGCTCCCAGCTCTTCCAGTTCAGGCTCATCTTTGGGACTTCAGGGACCTCCACACTCTTGATTTTTCCACCTTCCTTCCTTAACATGAGCAGGCAGGAGCTGCTGGACCACAGCTCCCCATCTTCAGCTACTCAGGTCTTCATCCAGGGCTTTTCTTGGCAGGGATCCTCCATCACCGCACCGCTTTCTCCCCAGTTTAATCCCTTCTGCCCCAAAATCAATCCCTTTCTCCCTAATTTAATCCCTTCCTCCCCAATTCAATCCCTTCCTCCCCAAAATCAATCCCTTTCTCCCCAACTCAATGCCTTTCTTCCCAAATTTAATGGATTTCTCCTCAATTCAATCCCTTCCTTCCCAATTTTTTCCCCGATTTCATCGCTTTCTCCCCTATTTTCATCACTTTCTCCCCCATTTTCATCACTTTCTCCCCTATTTCATCACTTTCTCCCCTATTTTCATCACTTTCTCCCCTATTTCATCACTTTCTCCCCTATTTCATCACTTTCTCCCCTATTTCATCACTTTCTCCCCTATTTCATCACTCTCCCTCCAACCCAACAGTTATTCCCAGCTTTCCGGCACTTCCTGGCCTGACTCCACTCCTTTCTCCGCCTGTTTCCTGCTGGTTGAAGCAAATCCCGCTGGTTTTCCTCTCCTTCCGTGCCGCCAGAGCAGTTCCACCCCGTCCTCCTGCTCCAAAGCTCCGGAGTTGCGCTGTTCCCCACTTGGTAAAACCTCTTCCCTGAAGAATTTGGTTCCCGTGGTCTCGCATCCATCTCACGTCCCGCCAAAGCCATCCTGCATCCGCTCTTTGTCGTGGTCAAGGTGTCTTTCCGGCAGCTCCGTGGGGATCTGGGAACTCCCTGGCAGCTCCCATCGCTCTGTTGGTTTCCAACGTGACTCCACTGAGCGGGATCAAGCGACGGTTCCGATTGTGCCCACGATCCTCCCAAGGCAGAAGGAAGAAATCAGGCTTTAAGGGAATGATGAAAATCACGGATCCAGGGAATGCCCAAGGGCATTTAACGATCGGAGTTGAACTCCCTGGGTCACAAACCCAAAACTAGGAGCTCTTCACCCCCTTGTGGTGTTTCTCCACAGCTCCTGTGAGCTCCATCGCTCCCAGATCCGCTCAGAGCCAAACACTTTCCGCCTCGAGCCTGCGGAGCGAGCCCTAAATTCCTGCGAAAGGAGGGAATCGAGCGGATTCTGCAGAGCGCGAGCATCAAACCACGCTCTTCACTCACACATGGGGCTACAAACCCTTCGGGAAGGAGTGGAGAGCAGAGATCGTCACCAGAAGAACGACAGGAGAAGCCACCAACAAGGCACAACCACCAGGTGCCATCGAGCCTTTTCTTTCAGGATGGTTTTGGGGAGAAAAGTGACATTTTGGAGCCGCGCTTTTCCTTCTTACTCAAAAAAACCTCAGAGGACACGAAGATGACACCACTGAAGGACGCAAGCGTTTAGAGGGCCGAGCCAGCCCGCTCCTCACAAAAAATACGCGTTTTTTAACCATTATCCATCACGTAGGGGGTTTTTTTCCTCTTAGTTTAAGACTACGCGGTCCTCGCGCTGGAGAAGAAAGTGGAAGGAGAAGCAGGTGTCCATCAGAAACCAGAGGCCGCGCCAACGCGTCTCCTTACCTGAAGCTTCCGCGCCATGGCCACCACCTCATGGTCGGCGGGGTTGTACTTGTAGCAGTTGGAGAACATCAACCGGACGTCCGCCGCGAATTCCTGAGCATCTCGGTATTCCCGATTCTCCAGTTTGGACTGGAAAGGAGAGGGGAAAAAACCAACATAGCTCTGCTATGAACAGGGGAAAGGCACCAAATCCATCGAGTGAATAAATCCAGCACGTGGCGCCCGCGGATGTCACGCACGCCTTGCCTTCATATGTTGGAATGACCGGTTTTGGTCAAAAGGCAACTCATTTTGGTCAAAAGAGGAATATTTTTAATCGAAAGATAACCGATTTTGGTCAAAAGACAACTAATTTTGGTCAAAAGGTGACTGATTTTGGTCAAAAGAGGACTATTTGGGGTCAAAAAGTGACTGATTTTGGTCAAAAGACTACTGCTAATTTTGGTCAGGACAATTTTTGGTCAAAAGATGATTAATTTTGGTCCAAAGATGACTAATTTTGGTCAAAAGACGACTAATTTTGGTCAAAACAGGAGTAACGTTGGTTGAAAGGCGACTTCTGAATGGTTTATGAAAGAACTGAGCTGACTACGAGCACCCCCACTGCTGTCCAAGAGGACCTCGTGCTCCCCAAGCCACCTTCCTTTCTGTGTCGTTCCCCAAGAGCTGTTTTAGCCAAGTGGACGGCTTGGGGAAACAGGAGGCACCAGGATGGTCCTTCCCCCAGCGATGGAAGATGACAACAACCCCTGCGGATGCAAGGGATGGAATTCGGCCACCTCAACTGCTTTCAATCACCCACCCTTCCTCCAGGAACCACACTGCTGTGTCCAGAGCTTGGACCTCTGCCCTCGGAGGGCACAGACCTGCTCTACTGCCACCTGCTCGTGTCCGGAGCCTACACGGAGCTGGGAGGACCAATCTGGGTGGAGACAGCCTTGAGCTGACCCCTCATCCCCGTGAAGACAACATCCAGCTGGGGCAACACCAGCTGAGCCAAAAAAAGCTTCACGTCTCCTTCTCCCTTCCTGGGAAAGTGGTGCTCGAGTTGGACAACCGGCAGGTGGAGAACGTCCAACAGCTGCCACAGCGACATCTGCCAAGGGTGAGCTCAGGCAGTCGGGCAGCTACGGACGTGCAAGACCCAACACTCCGCACTGGCCAGCCCAGAGAAACCGAAAGCCAAGGAATTAACCGGACATCTGCAAGGTTTGGCCCACCAAGACGGTTGGACTTGATGATCTCAGACATCTTTTCAAACCTCAACGATCCCTTAAGATCCGACAGGTCTGAAACGCCGCAGCAAAGGAAGAGCCGTGATCCTTGCTGGCTTCAGCCCCAGTGGAACCTCGGTGAGATGTGGGATGTGGCAAAGTCCCCTCCTCTGGCTTTGAAACGTTGGCCCAAACTGGGTGAGGCTGGACCTGGAGATCAACCCAAACCTGCACGGGGACTCACTGCTTCGAGTTAACAATTCTCAATCGGGAATGAAGGTTGGGTCGAGTCCAACATCAAGAATTAACACTCAAGAATGAACAAGTTAAAGACTCTACCCATCAAGTTGAGGTTTCCGAGCTAAAAAGTTGGACCTCAAAATCATGAATCAACATTATGAGGGGAAACGTGGATGGATTTGCAGTCGCTTTTGAAAATTAAACAATTCCAACAGTGAATTCACAGTTCAAGGGGATCAATTTGAAGTCACTCTTTAAAATGAAGGAGCTGCCTGGGCTGAGCAGCGAAGGATTTACCCCAAACTTCAGGACGGGCCTTTATTTTAGAAAGAGTTGAAACTTGGGTTGGTTTAACTCAAATCTCCTCATTTTTGCTCTCTGAGGCCACCTCCTGGGCTCAAAGAATTGGAACATTTATAGAGGAATGGAAATGGTCTATAAAAACCACACAAGAGCAGATCCCGAGCCCTGCTGGAAGGACTCCAGATGGTTTGTTTTTCCCCAATAGCCCAATAAGAGGTGAAGAAGTCAAGACAGCCTGGAGAAGCGAAGGCACCACAAAGACCTCAGAGCAGCCTCGCAGTACGGAAAGGGGCTCCAGGAAAGCTGGGGAGGGGCTCTGGCTCAGGGAGTGCAGGGATGGGACGAGGGGAAGGGTTTGGAGCTGCGAGAGGGGAGATGGAGCTGAGATCTTGGGGAGAAATGTTCTCCTGGGAGGGTGGGGAGGCCCTGGCCCAGGGTGCCCAGAGCAGTGGTGGCTGCCCCATCCCTGGAGGTGCTGAAGGTCGAGTCGGATGGGGCTTGGAACCCCCTGATCCAGTGGGAGTGGTCCCTGCTGGGACTGGATGGGCTTTGAGGTCCCTTTCAACCCAAATCATTCCGTGATTCCATGAATCCACCCCGTTTCACTTCACTTGGTGCAACACAAGGTCCCCATGTATCTCAAACCATGAATTTTTTGGCCAAAATGCAGCCTTTCCCCTTCAAATGCGACTCCAGCAGCAAAGCAAAGGGCGACCACTTGACCAACAGCAGCGTTTCTGCACCGTGAAGATCATTTAAGCCGTCACACCAAGATAAAACTTGTGTTGGAGGTGTTGAAGGCCAGGTTGGATGGGGCTTGGAGCCCCCTGACCCAGTGGGAGGGGTCCCCGCCCACGGCAGGGGGTTGGAACTGGCTGGGCTTTGAGGTCCCTTCCAACCCAAACCCAATCCATGGCTCCATGATTCCATGAAGAGACCGAATTTCCCAGAAACCTACGGCCACAATAAACCTGGCAGGCACCCGATGGTGCCCAGTGCGCGTGCGTGGGGCGAAAATGCTCTTTTCTCTGCTCCAACCCCACCCTCCACCTCCCAGAAACCCGTCCTTACTTTGATTGTGCTCAGATCCATGGGATGTTTGATGATATCACAATAATCGTGCAGTCCCAGTGCTTCCACGTCCACAGGTTTGTAGAAGGGCCAAGCGTAGGCCGCGTGTTTCTTGGCGAACATCTCCTTGATGATCCCACTGCAGTATTTCAACTGCTCCGATATTTTGCTGCTCTTTTCCACCGCGTGCTGTTGGGAGTCCGGAACGTCCTTCTTTGGCGGCTTCACCGGGCGGCTGCTTTCCCGCCGTGGACCCATCTTGGTAGACTTGGGTTCAGCGGGCAGCGATGAGGATTCATGGATCGGGTCGATGGTGGTTGGCGTCGTTGTGTCCGCTTTCCTCTTCACCCCTTTCTTTGTCTACAACCAAGCCAACAAAACAACATCACATTGGGCATCGCAATTTGGCTTCAACTGAGTTGGGTTCCTTGTAGCGTTGACCACCGCTGGGGACTCACGGCAACGCTAAAGGAAGGACACTGGAAGCCCTCCTGAAAATATTTGGATATTGTGGGTCTGCACTGAGCTCCACCAGAAGGATTCAGCTCTACTGAGCAAACCAGATGGATCCTCTGTCAGACCAGTGAAGATCCAGGGTGGGAGTCACCTCAGCAGGTGAGGTTTCCTTCTCAAGTCAAACAATGCTCAAGGAAGGGAGGTTTTAACAGGATGAATGGGGTTTCCACACAAACCTGGGTGGAAGCAATGTCCTTACCCATGGCAGGAAGGTTGGAACTGGATGATCTTTAGGGTCCTTTCCAACCTGACCCATTCCATGATTCCATTAATCCATCCCGTTTCACTTTACCTGGTGACACATAAGGTCACCACGTTTCTCATACATTAATTTTTTGACCAAACTCCGGCCATCTGCCTTAAAACAAGACTTCAGAGGCAAAGCGAAGGGTGGCCACTTGACCAACGGTGGTGTTTCTACACCGTGAAGATCACTTAAACCGCCACGTTAAGATCAAACGTGTGTTGGAGGGGTTGAAGGCCAGGTTGGATGGGGCTTGGAGCCCCCTGAGCCAGTGAGAGAGGTCCCTGCCCATGGCAGAGGAACTGGATGAGCTTTGAGGTCCCTTCCAACCCAACCCATTCCATGGTTGATGATTCCATGGCAATGACGGAATTGCTCACCTTAACCGGCTGGGCAGGCGTCGGGATAACGGGTGGGTGAGGCTGGATGGGCTGGGGAGCCGGGGCCGGCGGGGCGGGGGCCTGGGGAGCAGGCGGAGGCGGCGCCGGAGGCTGAGGAGGCACCACCGTCATAATCGGGGTCTGGACGATGAGGTCGGGGGTGACGGGAGGGAAGGGATGAGGCGTCTGCGCCGACTGGAGGCTCTGCTGCGGTGCCTGCGGCGGCGCCGGCGACGAGGCCTGGGTGGCGTTCGGTACCGTGGAAGAGCCTGGCTTGGACGTCACTGCTGGGAGAAAGACAAGAATGGGCTGAGACTCTTCAAACTCAACGGGAAAAGCAATTAACGCTTGGCAATGAAACCATTTAACGAACACATCTCGTTAGATAATTAGTATCCCATGGTCCCCATTCTTGAGCAACCATGGAAGACAAAACACTTGCGTTTTCCTTCCCCAAGATGATTTTCATGGCTCAACGGGTGAAATGAGCCACCACCCCTTCAGACAAAGACCAGGATCAGGCCACAACCCCACCAAAAAAAACCAGGATCAGCCCAACGGCTCCTCTCCTCCCTTCCCACCTGTTCTCACAGGAAGGAGGAGTCAAGGCCATCTTTCCCTGCCTGCCCTTTCCTCCCAGGCAACGATTCTTGACCGTCCTCAGTCTGGAGCCCAAACTGGGCAGCTTTGTCCTCCTTTACCTAGAAGAGTTTCTTAATTCCTGGTGATTGAAGTCACTATTGTGGAGGGTGGGAACCGGATGATCTTTAAGGTCCTTTCCAACCCAAACCATTCCATGGTTCCATGATCTTTAAGGTCCTTTCCAACCCAAACCATTCCATGGTTCCATGATCTTTAAGGTCCTTTCCAACCCAAACCATTCCATGATCCTATGATTGTCCAGAGGAAATCCCTCACTTCCCAGCCCATTTGAAAGACTCCACACAAAAAACCAAGCACTGGGAACACCAACAGCCACGGCAACCCCGCTCTTCGTGTTAATTAACAGGTCCGTGCGCTCAAGACTCCACGCAAAGCTGAACGTGGCTCAACTGCCAACGTTGCGCCAACAGGCATCCCTACCTGCTTCTTTCCTGGCGCGGCCTCTCCCCTTCGTCTGCGCGATGACGATTTCCGTCTCCTCCTGGGTCATCTCGGAGATTTTTTGCAGGAAAAGCTTCTCCAGAGCTTCTGCCATTAAGACGATGTCATCCCCTGGCTGGAGGGAAGAAAATCATAGAATGACCTGAGTTGAAAGGGACCCACAAGTATCATCGAGTCCAACTCCTGTCCCATAGGACAACTCCAATGTTCGCACCATGAAGGCGTTGGCCAAACGCTGCTGGAATATTGTCAGCCTCGGCACTGAGACGGCTTCCCTGGGGGGCTCTTCCAGTGCTCCACCACCCTCTGGGTGAAGAACCTTCTGACGTCCAACCTAACCCTCCCCTGGCCCATCTTCCCACCATTCCCTCGAGTCCCATCATCGGTGACCAGAGAGAAGAGCACAGCTCTGCTTCCCAAGTGTCTGTTTGGAACGTTCGTGGCTCTGTTCAAGTCAAACCCTAAGAAAATCTTAAAAATCCAATTTTCAGACCAAAAAAGAAGAAATCCTGCCCGGATTGACGGCCAACAGCTCTTCCAGAGGGAACGCTGCGGAGTCAGCACCATCAGCATCTCCTTTCTTGGCAGCAGATGGACATCCCAAAGCTCCCATAGCTTTAATCCTCTTGGTTTTCCTTATCTTTCCTTATAAGAACCCTTTGGAACGAGCGACGTCGGCATTTCCGCCCTGGCCCAACCAGGATTTCCCTTGGAAAAAGGTGGATGTGGGAAGGTTCCGTACCTTGTTGTAGATGTAGCAGTTTGTAAACATCGTGTTAAAATCCTGGATACATTCTTGAGCGTTCCAGTAGTAGTTGTTCTCCAAGCGTTTCTTTATTGTTCCCATGTCCATCGGAGTTTTAATTATCTTATAATAATCCTGCGAAGGGAAAGGGGGAGACGTCAAAGGAGAACCAAAACGAAGCGTTCTCATGGAGAGAAAGGACTGGGATCGCTCTGCTCAACCCCAAACCCACCTGGATGAGACCACCCAGCCCAGCGGAGATTCAGTTCCTCCCCATCAGTCGGGATTTTTCATGGAATCATGGAATGGGTTGGGTTGGAAGGGACCTCAAAGCTCATCCAGATCCAACCCCATGGGCAGGGACCCCTCCCACTGGGTCAGGGGGCTCCAAGCCCCATCCAACCTGGCCTTGGGCACCTCCAACACGCGTTTGATCTCAACGTGATGCCTTAAATGACCTTCACGGTGCAGAAATGCTGTTGTTGGCCAAGTGGTCGCCCTTTGCTGCTGGAGTTGCGTTTTAAGAGGAAGGGCTGCATTTTGGCCAAAAAGCCATGGTTTGACGAACACGGTGACCTTGTGTGGCACCAGGTAAAATTAAATGGGGTGGATTCATGGAATCATGGAATGGGTTGGGTTGGAAGGGACCTCAAGGCCCATCCAGTTCTGTCCCTCTGCTCCGCTCTTGTGAGACCCCACCTGGAGTTCTGTGTCCAGTTTTGGAATTCCCAACATAAGGAAATGGAACTGTTGGAGTGGGTCCAGAGGAGGCCACGGAGATGATCCAAGGGTTGGAGAACCTCTGCTATCCGGGCAGAATGAGAGCTGGGTTTGTCCAGCCCGGAGAAGGCTGAGGGGAACCTCACAGCAACCTTCCAGAACCTGAAGGGGCTCCAGGAAATCTGGGGAGGGACTTTCTCCAAGACTGGGAGTAGATGGGATGAGGGGGAACAGCTTTAAATTGGAAGGGGGAAGATTAGATTGGACATTGGAGAGAAATTCTTCATGTTGAGGGTGTGGAGGCCCTGGCCCAGGTTGCCCAGAGCAGTGGTGGCTGCCCCATCCCTGGAGGTGCTGAAGGCCAGGTTGGATGGGGCTTGGAGCTCCCTGATCCATGGGGTTGGAACTGGATGGGCTTTGAGGTCCCTTCCAACCCAACCCTTTCCATGGATTCCATGTGTAGACTTGGCATTCAGAGAGAAAACAGCCAGGGGAGGTGGGAACAGACCTGCTCCAGTGGGAGCCGGGACTGGGAGCTGCGAGGAACCCAACCAGATGTTCATGGAGAAGCTGTCACTGTGATTTACAACAATAAACGTCCCTCAGTTACACTGGGATTTCTCCCAGCTCCTTGGGTTTTCCTCTGTCACCTCCCGGTGGGAACCCTCGCCTCGTCCCTGAGCCTCTACTCACAGGGAGGTTCAGCTTGACGGCGTCCACGGGCTGCTGGAAAGGCCACGCAAACTGGTGCTTCCACAGCGTCTTCAGCACCACCTTGAGCAGGTACTGCAGCTGGTTGGTCTGGCGCTTGGGTTTGTTGGGGTTGGAGGTCTCCGGTGGAGGCGGATTCACGCCGACAACGCTGCCTTGCTGGGGCTGAGCCTGTGACTGCGTCGTAGACATCTGGGTGGCCTCCAGTCCATCCGCCATCACCGGCAGATTCCTCAGTCTCGTTCCAGGGCCGCTCTCTGCCGACATGCTATTGATCCCATTGCATTCCTCACCGGATACCCTGCAGGACAAGGAGAAAAGAGGTCACGTCAACCCCAGCCTTTCGGTACGAGGCGCTGCTTACAAACCAACCGGTGGAGCTCCACCAACCGGCCCTCACCCCCTGCTCAACGACATCAACGTTCCACATTCTGGGGTAAGAAAGGATATTCCAAGACAATTTGCCACCTCCTCCACACCAGGCACCGGTGTCGCCCCTCCTGCTCCTTAGCGACCGTGAGTTTTACCCTTTTTCTGGTCTAATTTGGTCAAGGAGGACTCCAAGGTTCTCCATCAAGAGCCTTCGTTGTCTTAATGAGGTTCTAATGAGGAAAACCCTGCTCGCTCTCAGCTCCAGGGTTGGGTTCGTCAACGCTGGGAAGAGAAGGGAAGTTTGTACTGGCCAACATTTAGCTCCAGCTAATGGAGCGCGGAATGTTTTCCCGGCTCTGATGTCATTAGAGTCGTGGAATGGTTTGAGTTGGAAGCGACCTTAAAGATCATCCAGCTCCAACCTCCCTCCCACGGGCAGGGACACCTCCCACCAGACCAGGCTGCTCAAGACCCATGAAACCTCTCTCCTCCCAGCTCCCTGTTTGCTCCCAATCCTCTTCCCCAGTTGGATTCCAACTGTGCCACGACTTGGGAGCCCGTTTGGATTGCCCTCTTTTGCAAAATTCCATGAATTCTGTGTTGGGGTGGTCCCTGGTTCCTCCAAGTTGGGAATTCAAGGGAAGCTCTGGAGCCAGGAGGCCAAGCGAGGGCAGCCTGGTCGCTCGCCGTGGCGTCGTTACCTGGTAGGATACATGGCCGTGTAACTGCCCCGAACCGCTGCCGAGTCAGAGGTCGCCTGGCTTCTCCATGGAATCCTCCGTGGCTCCAGGCACAAATGCCCTCAGACACCGTATCTGATGGAACAAACAGCGCGATTAATCTGAGGCAGCCACCCAGAAACGATGAATCCCTCTAAACCAGTCCTGGAAGCAAAGGAGGCTCCGGACACGCAGAGAAAAAGAAGGAGCCGGCACTGGATTTCAGCTTCTCCCAGGTGTTTTTTCCACCTTTAGGGCCAACTCCAGTTGGGCAACCCCAACTCTCCCAGCCTGTCCCCACAGCAGAGGTGCGCCACCACTTGGATCACCACCGTTGGCCTCCTCTGGATCCGCTCGAGCACTTCCATTAAGGAGATTCCAGAACTGGACACACAGGACTCCAGGTGGGGTCTCACAAGAGAGGAATGGAAGTGGAGAACCCCCTCCCTCACCCTGCTGGCGGCGCCGCTTTGGATCCAGCCCAGGACACGGTTGGGTTTCTGGGCTGCGAGCGCCCGTTGCCGGCTCATGTGGAGCTTCTCGTCAACCGGGACCCTCAAACACCGAAAGCGGAGCTGCCGCCGGCGCCGGCAAACCCGGATCGCAAGGCAGAGCAAAGCATCTTCCATAAATCCCATCAATCTTACAGTTCGCGCTACGGATGCTGCGCGAGGGCTTTCGTGATCCATAAAGAACGTGTGAGGTGGGGTCTCTCTTGTCTATCACACTTGGAAATCTCAGCCGTATTAATTAGGTTAAAATCTAATTAACCTGTGTTACGGATGGTGCCGCGCTCCGCTTTCCGTAATCCACGATCCATAGTTTAGGTTGGATTGTGGAAATCCAACATTCCGACCTAAATTACGGATCAGTAATCGAATCCGTACGACAGACTGGGCTAAAGACGGCGTTCCGGGTGGATTCTCCTCATTCCTGAGGGTTAACAACACCCGAACGCGGCTGTGCCTTCATCTACGGATCAGGGAAATAATTAATGAGAGGGGGATTGTTAATCCAGAGTCAGAAAACCCACGCGGCCCCGGCTCAGGCTCCGGTGACCAGGAAGCCTCCGTTGATCTCACCAAGAGGTGGCCCCGCGCCACCACCTTCCTGCTCGGCAGAAACCAACGCGTTTTTCCGTGAGAATGTGGGAATATTAGGAAAAAGGCTCACTTGATTAAGGTAATTAATGTTTAGTGCTTCGTTAGGCGCAGACCTGGGTGAGAAGTGGGAGCTGGGAGCTCGCCGGGGCGGTTCTGAGCACAGAGATCCGGGATCCACGTGATTTTAGTTCCGCTTGCCAAGAAAATTCCTGCGGTTCCCCCCCACCCCCCCCAGGGGAAGAGGTGGGGAGGGATCGGGGCTGCCGTGCGGCACCGAGCCGGCAGAGGGAACCGCCAGGCCAGGAGCAGCTCCAGGCCTACGGAGGGACATCGGCTTCTCCATCCTGGGGGGGGGACTGGGGGAGGTGAGATTGAGTGGAGATGGGAATGGGGACGACAGGGATGGGGGGAGGCAGGGATGGGGGGGGGAGACAGGGATGGGGGGGGAGACAGGGATGGGGGGACAGACAGGGATGGGGGGGACAGACAGGGATGGGGGGACAGACAG
Organism: Neomorphus geoffroyi; assembly: GCA_033558235.1. Lineage (NCBI taxonomy): Eukaryota > Metazoa > Chordata > Aves > Cuculiformes > Neomorphidae > Neomorphus > Neomorphus geoffroyi. Next base: position 49,350 of record JAUMJM010000101.1, read on the forward strand.
GGATGGGGGGGACACAGGGATGGGGGGGACACAGGGATGGGGGGAGACAGGGATGGGGGGGGACACAGGGATGGGGGGGGAGACAGGGATGGGGGGAGACAGGGATGGGGGGGACGCAGGGATGGAGGGGACGCAGGGATGGAGGGGACAGGGAAGAGATAGGAATGGAGGGGAGGAGAGAGGGAATAGGGGGAGAAAGAGAGGGAATGGGGGGGAGGAGAGAGAGAATGGGGGGAGAAAGAGAGGGAATGGGGGGGAGGTGAGAGGGAATGGGGGGAGAAAGAGAGGGAATGGGGGGGAGAAAGAGAGGGAATGGGGGGGAGAAAGAGAGGGAATGGGGGGGGAGACCGGGATGATATTGTGGGAGAAACAGATTTGGAAAAGTCACTGTATCGATGGGGAAAAAGGGAACAAGGCCACGGGTCTGGAAGAGCAGGTTGAGTCCAGAGGACACCAGAGCCTGGAGGACACCAGAGCCTGGAGGACACCAGAGCCCGGCACCGGCCACACCGGCCCCAGGAATCACAAAGGATGAAGCCGATGGCTTTGCGGATCGGCAGCAGAAAAGCAGGGAAAGCCCTCGCTCTACGGAAGCGCCGCCGGAAAAGCACGGGCAGGGATGATGCGAGGGCTGGAGAACCTCTGCCACGGGGACGGGCTGGGAGAGTTGGGGTTGTTCAGCCTGGAGAGGAGAAGGCTCTGGGGGGACCCCACAGCGGACTTCCAGAACCTGAAGGGGCTCCAGGAAAGCTGGGGATGGACCTTTTCCAAAGTCTTGGAGTGATGGGACGAGGGGAACGACTTTAAACTGGAAGGGGACAATTTAGATTGGACATTGGGAAGAAATTCGTCACAATGGGTGGTGAGACCTTGGCCCGGGGTGCCCAGAGCAGCGGTGGCTGCCCCATCCCTGGAGGTGCCCAAGGCCAGGTTGGATGGGGCTTGGAGCCCCCTGATCCAATGGGAGGGGTCCCTGCCCATGGGGTTGGAACCGGGTGGGCTTTGAGGTCCCTTCCAACCCAACCCATTCCATGATTCCACAGGCAAAGCAAGAGGGGGTGGAGGTGGAAGGAGGGATGTGGTGCAGGATGGCAGCTTGAGACAGCGCCCGTGGGAAGACAAGCACAGGAATATTGTCCATCTGGAAAGTGGGAGGGATCGGTAACTGGGAACACTGGGCAGGCTGGCACGGCACCAGCCTCCGGAAAACATTCTAAGGGAGGAAACGATCTCCTGAGGACTTGGAGAGGGCGGCACAAGGAAGAAGAGGCTGGATTATTCCACGCTGGATGAAAAGGACGGACATTTGAGACCGCAGTAGAGGCAGCGCTATCGGAAAGGAAATCGGATCGCGGACTCACTTGACCACGGATGAACCCATCCAACAGGGAACAACTGGAGACTCCACAAACTTAAAGGAACAACCGGGAAAGACACGGAGCTCTGACCAGGAGTGGCTGCATTCGCAAGGAGCTGCCCTGACGCTGCCTCCTCTCCCACCTCAGCTGAAGGAAAAGGTTATGGGATGAACCATTCCGAAGCCCTTGAGCAATGAAGTCCTCGCTGAGGTTCTCCTCCTGCCCCAGGAGCTGCTGGAGCGGAAAGGGATCCAATTCCATTTGGAACTGGTGATTTTGAACTGGTGACGTCAAACCAAGGACGTTGAATCCAACCACTTCCAGCGTAGAAAGCAGATGCGGCTCACGGCGACGTCGGCAGCACAGGATCCACGTGGAGAGACTTAACCTGGATTTCAGGAACACAGAAACATGGAAATCCTACTTTCGGAAGGCAGAGGAGGTTTGGGAAGCCCAAGCAGCTCAAGGAAGCTGCCGGGAGCAGCCAGGAGAGGGGACCATCCACCAAATTCAATCCAAAGCTCCATTCCTGCTCCGACAGCTGGACGGGCATCGCCGCCGCTCCACTCTCCACAAGGTGAACATGGTGGGAGCGCAGATCCAACATCCGCGCAGCTCCAAGGGCAAAGAGCAAAACTTGGCTCACGGAAATGGAGCAAGAAAAGGACATTAGAAAGAATTTCTTTACTGAAAGAGTGGGCAGGGGTTGGCACAGCTGCCCAGGGAGGGTGTGGAGTCACCATCCCTGGAGGGGTTTAGAAACGAGTGGCTGAGTTCCTTAGGGACAGGGTTTAGTGGGGAGACGGGCACGGTTGGACTCGGTGATCCGAGAGGCCTCTTCCAACCTTGGGATTCTACGAAAAGCTGAAAATGAGGAGGAAACAGTGAAAATGAAGTGATTTGCATCAATTCCTGCTCTGGAGCGAGACGGCCCGTTCGGGAAGCGATTGCTGAGTAGGAACGGCATCGGATCGACCTCGTCCTGTGGATTTGGGGCTCAACGGCTCCATCCTGTGGGTCTCCTGCAGAGCTCAGCGCGTGGAAGCCCCTTTGGGTGTTGGAAGGTTGTGATGAGGTCCCTCTGGAGCCTTCTCCTCTCCAGGCTGATCAACCCCAAACCTCCCAGCCTGTTCTCATAGCAGAGGTGCTCCAGCCCTCGGATCATCTTCGTGGCCTCCTCTGGACCCGCTCCAACAGTTCCGTATCTTTCGAAAAAGTCCCTCCCCAGCTTTCTTATAGCCCCTCCCCACTTCAGGTTCTATGAGGTCCCCCTGGAGCCTTCTCTTTTCCAGGTTGGACAATCCCAACTCTCCCAGCCTGTCCTCACAGCAGAGGTTCTCCAACCCTTGGATCATCTCTGTGACCTCTTCTGTATCTGCTCCAACAGTTCCATCTCCTTCCTGTTCAGCCGCTGCCCCGCTGCGCCGCTTCCCACCACAAAGCTCTTTGCCTTTCCAATTCCACCGTAGTTTTCAGCCGTTCCCTGCAGGAAGGGACCTGCGGACTCCCCGCTCCGGCCTGGGGTGGGTGTTTGCTCCTTGGTGTGACTCTCCGAGGTCGGATCTCCCCTTGGCTCCTCGTCCATCCCTGCTCCCCTCGCTCGGTTTCACCGACGGGATCTGTGCCAGTGGGAAGCGCGCAGGGGATTTAAGATTTACTTTTCCAACTGACCGAGTTGCGGCATCGGCTGGATCCGCTCCAGCGCCGTTCTCCACATCCCTAATCCCTGCTCTCGTGCCGACGGGGACGCTGACCTCTGCTTCCTTACCCTCTCTCCCCATGAATGTTATCCCAGTGCTTCCTGGCTCCCTTTGGCTCTGCTGGGTCCTTCCTGTGCCCCACGGGACGCATTCGGGAGTCGGATGCAGAATTCCATGCTTTGCACCCAGCAGGTTCCCACGGAGGAAGCTCCAGAGGGGGCCGATTTATCCCTGTGCCCCAAACCATGGGGTTTCCCTCTGATTTCTGGGATGTTTGAGAAACAGGGACAGCGGGAAAAGTCATCGCTCCCATTTATTCCATCATCTCCGCTGGGTTTGGGGAAGCAGCTGTTTCCAGGCTCCTTTTTCCCTGCCTCCAAGGCCAAAATGCAACATTAAAGTGGATTCCAAGTGGTTTTACAGGGATGGAGGAGCTGGAATGGCCACAGCTCCATGTGTTCACACCACAACCCCCAGCTGCTTCCCAACAAACGCGGCCCCGGCCATGGAAACCACCCCCGCCGCACGGATTTTGCCGTATTCCAAAGGGCAGAGCGCGATCCGTACGTGTTGAGCGCTGTCTTTCAATATTGCTACGAGTACGAGGAGGCACCTGGAGGGGTTTTTCCAGCGTGCCGATGTCCAAGGCCAAGGGATGGACACATCCGTTACCGGGAGCTCCGAGGAGCTGCCACCCGGATCAGCCTCCAGGGGTTGAGGCTCAGAACATTCCCATGAAGTATTTTATTGGCTTCCTCCCCCGGCTCAGCCCGGCAACGGATTCTGTTTCACAAGACAAACAGATCCGCTCGGCACCTGCAGCTTCCAAGGAAACTCTGGGATCATCCGCTTCAACAGACAGAACCCAACACACATCCATGAGGTTTGTTTTATTCCAGAACCTTTCCCTATCAAGTGTTCAGTGGGATTTAAGGGATGAAGAGCCGCTGCCCAGGTCCCAAACTGTCCCCATCTGGTGGGATCAGTGGAGATGCCCCCAGTGCCAGATGCCCCATCTCCGAGATTCCAAAGGGAATTTGAGGTGCCACCAGCTCTCCACGACATCACCAAGGTCCAACACTGCCTGTGGAGTGGAGTCCATGCCGGAGGAGTTCCTGAAGGAAGGAATGAACCCACAGGAAGCACCTGTGTTGGAGCAGCTCCTGGAGGATCATCTCCTGCAGGTGGACCTCCCTCCTGGAGCAGGAGGAGTTTACAGATGATGAATGAAACACAATCCCCATTCCCTGTCTCCCTGTGCCGCTCCGGAGGTACAGAAATTGGGAGCAAAACTGCATCCGGGAAGCAGGGATGGAGGTGTTCTAGGATTTGGGTTCAGTTCTCGTTGTCCCACTCCAATCTGATGGCCAAGAATCACATGGATTTCCTGGATTCTGTGTGCCCGTGCCGGTGGGTGCCGAGTGATCTCCTGGTCGAGTCCCGAGTCTCCGTCCACATTCCTCTCCCCATCCAGCCAAGGAGGGGAGCGAGGGTGGCATCGGCAACCGGCCAAGGTCACCTCCCAAGCCCCAGAGTGTCCCCATCCATGGAGACATCGGCATCGCTGCCGAGCACCGTGTCCTCTCTCCAACAGCCCAAGGTCCTTCTGTTGCTCTACGGCCCCGTCCCAGCGTGGTCCCACGGGCGCATCCCAAACCACCACGGCTCCCGTTCCGGCAGACGGACGGCGCTGGAGGACACGGCTTCGCAGACCGGTGAAGGCCTTGAGGGAAGCCCACACCATCTCACCGTCCGTCACCCTCACAGTCAACTTGCCAGCCCTGACCTTTCCCAATTATCCATCACCAACACCGTTATCCAAACAGGGTTCCATCCGCCCCCCGCACACCAGGACAGACGGACACGACCCCAGGACCTGGGTGCAGCTACCTACACGACTCCGAAGAGAAGTTCATCCATCCTAAGTCACAAAAATTACTTTTCTAACCCATTCCAGGACAAATCCGAGCTGGAATCCAAGCACGAGGCCCTTCCCGCCCTTGCGGTTTGGGAACCAAAGGGATTTGGTGCCCACGCTCTGCACTCGCCCCCAGGAGCTGCTCTTCTCCAGGAAAGGGGAAGCTTTTCCCCATTCTCCTTCTGGCTGTCCATGAGCAAAGCAAAATGCTCAGAGGTGAAGGCATTCCAAGAGCAGCTGGAGAGGGAAAATAAGGATTCTCCCACCCGAGATGCCAGGAAAGCAAGCGCCAATTGTGTCCAGGCCGTGACAAAACCCTCGGTGATGATCGTTATCGGAGATAATAAATTATCAGAAATAACGAATCTCCCATCTTGCCAAAATCTTCGGATTTTGCAAAGCCAATGGATGCTTTAAAGCTGAAGCTGGGAAAATCCAACAAGTTGGGATCATTTTCCACATTTACGACCTTTCTGGACAAACCCCCAGGACCAAAACGGGTCCAGAAGGGTGAGTTCTGGGCAGAGGCCCCAATCCCATCCTGGTTGTGTCCTGTTTTCCCGAGCCAGGTGGAATAAAGGCCACCCAGCTCCGCACAGCACTGTCTGAGGGGCATCCCAGGTGGAAGCAGGCTCCCAAAATCCCCAACTGAGCAGGAAGCGGCAAATTCAGAGCGGCAGGAGCCCACCTGCACCCACTGGAAGCGCTGGCCAAGGATCAGGGGAGCCAAACCTTGCGTTCGACGTTCCTGAACACCAGAGAAACACACCAGGAGAGACAATTCCTGTTTATTTCCCACCTGCGAAGCTCCTCCCCGACCTCGCACTTTCATCTCCCCTCTCATCTTCCCCGCTGGAATCAGGTCCGAGGTTTAAGCTCCTTCACCTAACGAAGTATCAGGACAACCGAGTTTGATCCAGCCCTAACGAAGAAGGTCTGTTATCATGTGCTCTGTCCTCACTCCATCCAACCTTAATGAAGAAGAAGGTTCGTTATCATGTGCTCTCTCTATCCAGACCTAACGAAGAAGGTCTGGATTGTCCACTCTCTCCTCACTCGATCCAGCCCTAACGAAGAGGAAGGTTCGTTATCATGTGCTCTGACCTCACTCCATCCAGCCCTAACAAAGTTGGGATCATCTGCTCTCTGCTCACTCAATCCAGCCCTAACGAAGCAGAAGGTTCGTTATCATCCGCTGTCTCCTCACTTGCGCCAGGGAACTCCTAGCGGTAAATCCAGCAAATCCGGTGCCACATCCGGTGCCGCTCGGACGAGTTTTACTCCATCCAAAGCGCTCAAGAAGGCAACGAGCACAGCTCATCCCGGGCCGCAATTCATCACCGCAGCCCGGCTTCCCACCCCACCCCAAAGCAGGGATCACGGCCCCAAAATAAACCACGCACTCACAGGTCCTGCGGTAAAACCCAGGATCGTTACCTGGAATCGGAGTCGACGCTGCAGGCGTTGGGTTCCTCTTCACCAGCTGCACCCTCGGACCTTCATGTTCGGAGCTACCACAGAAAGAAAGATCTAGAAGGAAAAGGAGGGGGTGTTGATTCAGAACTGCAGCCAAATCGGCACCAAAGTCCATCCTCCGCGTTTTGCTTCTCTGGATTTCCATTTGTCCTTGTAGGAAACGACATGGATGGGTCAGAACCTCCGGAATCCTTGACGACGAAGAGCATCGGCATGAGGATGTGGATGGGTGAAGGGGTTCAGGACAACAGTCCAGCCAATTCCCATGTACCGAGAGAAATGACCTGAGTTTTCCAACCCCAAACCTCTTCCTGAGGGCTCCGACACCCCCAGGGCCGTTCCTTCCCATCAAACACCTCCACACAAACCAAAGCGACCTGCGCGTCGCTCAAAACCCCATTTCTGGCCCCAGAAGTCCTTAAACTCAGGTTTAAACCAAACCTTGGGGCTGCTGCCCAGCTCAGGGAATCTCAAAGCCCGGTTTAGCAGCTTGCGAGGGGTCTGGAAGTCGTCCGCAGCCCCCGGTGCAGGAACAGCAACGCTCACGTTCCAGCTCTTAACAGAAATCATCTAAAATAGCCCCAAAGATGGGAGTTTGCTCCTCCTGCCAAGGTGGTCGCTGGGAATCAGAGAACCCCGGAATCGCTGAGGTTGGAAAAGTCCTCTCAGCTCATCCAGTCCAACCCTCGGCCCACCACACCTCGTAAGCCGCCCTGGATGGACAAACACCCTCACACCCATGGAACAGAGCGGCCCTGGACAGACGGACGCACCTTGACACTGTGTGACAAAGCAGCCCTGGACAGACGGACACCCCCAGCCTCCACACAACAGACTGATGCCCCTTGCGACCGTGTGAAGGAGCACCTGTGGACAGACAGACACTCCTCACCTCCGCAAGACAGAGAGGCTCCAGACAGATGGACATCTCTACCCTTTGCGTGATGGAGCAGCCCTGAATGGACAGACAGACACCCCTTTTCTACGCACGATAGAGTGGCCCTGGATGGATGGATGGATGCCCCACAATGGAGCGGCCCTGGACAGACAGATGCCCCTCGCCTCTGCACGACGGAGCAGCCCTGGACATACGGACGCCCCTCGCCTCTGCACAACGGAGCAGCCCTGGACATACGGACGCCCCTCACCTCTGCACGACGGAGCAGCCCTGGACATACGGACACCCCTCGCCTCTGCACGACGGAACAGCCCTGGACATACGGACACCCCTCGCCTCTGCGCAATGGAGCAGCCCTGGACATACGGACACCCCTCGTCTCTGCACGATGGAACAGCCCTGGACATACGGACACCCCTCGCCTCTGCACAATGGAGCAGCCCTGGACATACGGACACCCCTCGCCTCTGCACGATGGAACAGCCCTGGACATACGGACACCCCTCGCCTCTGTGCAATGGAGCAGCCCCGGACAGATGGATGCCCCTTGCCTCTGCGCGACGGAGTGGCCCTGGACAGACGGACACCTCACCTCCGCAGGATGCAGCAGCCCCAGCCGGATGCACAAGGAAAACCAACTCCACACCCACCAAAAAATCTGATGCCGCCAGCAGAAATCCTGCCCAGACCAGTTCCTTCCTCGGGGAATCCCATCCCCACGAGGCCGCTGGAGCAAACGACGGCTTTGCTCCGCGGGGTTGGAGAGGAACAGTTGCCAGACTCCAAGTTTTCCATATTTTTGATGCTTCCCCACCAAGATCCCCTACAAAGATCTCGAAGTACACAAAAAAGGGCATTAAAATCCCAGTTTCCCAACAAATCGGGGGGGAGAAACCAAACATTCGGCATCGGTGCCTGAGCAAACGCGATAACCGCCTCAAAATAAACTCCAAGGCTGTCTGGGTCTGGATCTTCCTGCAAGGACACAAACCCGTGCCAGGAAGCATCACGGAGCCCGAGGATCTCTGGTTCCTCCTGTGATTCCCAAGAGGCGGGAGAGCCCGCACGGCTCTGCCACGGACACTGAATTTCAGTCCCACCGCCCTCTTCCCCGCGTTAGCTCAGCTCAAAGGCAGAGCTTTCTCCTCTAAGACTCAGGGTTGGCATCTGGGTATCTCAGACCTTCAGACGCCAATCAACCCGTCCCCCCTAAAGAACCTCGCTCCGGAACCTCAGATTTTTCCAAATCAGAGTTTTTTTATCAATTAAATTCTCATTCGTAGCCATTTCCCCCCGTCCCCGTAAACGCTCGTGGTTCATGCTCAGAGCACAAGGTTTTCCTTTCCGCGCTCCTTTAACAACGCCCCAAGCCCGGGATGAAGAGCGGCGACCGAGCGACCCTTGATCCCAGAGCCCTTCCCAATGCTGTAAACAAAGGAGAAGATGGAATTTGAGCCAGGGATCAAATCCAAACACTGCAGCACTGGCCTGGTTGAATCGCCCTGGACACCAACTGAACGAGGAGTTGGCTTTGGGGAAAACAACCGCAATTTTTGCTCCATAATCCACTTTTTGCTCCTTTTTTTTTACTCCAGGACCAAGCTGTTCCGTGTCAAATCCAGCCTCCACGCCAGCACCACCCAAGTGCATCCGTGTCCCCGTCTGCTTCCACAAATCCTGACAGAGAAGCGACGTGAGGTGGAGGAAGCTTGGGTTGAACCCAAGCCTATGTCGTCACTACTCTGGGGTCAAAGCATCCAAACCCAACCACCTTTGGCTCCTGATCCACCTGGATCCCTGAAGTTCCACACCAGCACCAGCCACTACTCCTGCAATGTTGTGATGATCCAAAGTCCGAGTCCGTACGTGGGATATCACAGGCTGAAGCCGAGGAGAGAGCTTTTCCTAAGAAGAGCCGGCAAAACATTTAAGGGCAGGGAATTGCATCCGATCCTGGAGGGAGGACACGGATGAGACCATCCAAGAACCCAAGGGGAAGCCAAAGCTGCTGTTAAACCCAGCAGGACGCACGCACAAATCACCGCTTTGGGTCATCCCGGCCAGGCCACAAGGAATTCTGGGTAAAACCACAGACACCCAACTCGTTGCGCGGGTGGAACCGGCACAGGATGCCAGGAATTCTCCTTAAAATAAGCAGGGAAATTCCTTGTCAGGGGAAATGCATTCCCAGAAAGTCTCCCACACTGCTTCGATTCCTCTCCCTTTAGTCCCCCCTCATCCCTTCTATTCCCAACAGCTCAATTCCCATTTGGAGCTGTGCAAGACCCAGCCCTGGTACCGGATTTTCCCCACTTTCCCAGTGAGTTAAACACAGATATTGGAAATTTTTCCAACAGAAGAAAATAAATTCCTCATTCCTGAGCTGAATGGAATCGACTCCCCCATCCTGTCCGGCGGAAAAGGAAATTAAAGTTAATCCCATCAATTTAATAGCGATTAAACTGGCTTGGTATGAGTTCGTTAATTAAAGTCATCAACTGGCCGCACGCTGCAAGCGCGCACCGGCGCTCCGTAGCCTGGGAAGAGTTTTCCAACAAGGCCAATTTAGCCTCAAATCCTGAAATCAGCAGTCGGAGAAACAGAAAATCCAGCTGCAAACCAAGACCCATGGACTCAAAGCACTGCGAGGCCAGCGGGACAGAAGGAAGTCGCAGGGTGCTTCCCCTCTCCCAAGGTTTTCCCTTTGGAATTGGATCCAAATGCCCCAAATCTGCGACTTCGCCTCCCTCCAAGCATCCTCATGGAATCATGGAATGGGTTGGGTTGGAAGGGACCTCAAAGCCCATCCAGTTCCAACCCAATGGGCAGGGACCCCTCCCATTGGATCAGGGGTCTCCAAGCCCCATCCAACCTGGCCTTGGGCACCTCCAGGGATGGGGCAGCCACCACTGCTCTGGGCACCCTGGGCCAGGGCTTCCCACCCACATCATGAAGAATTTCTCCCCAGTGTCCAATCTAAATCATCCTCCTTCCAATTTAAAGCCGTTCCCCCTCGTTCTGTCACTCCAAGCCCTTGGAAAACGTCCCTCCCCAGCTTTCCTGGAGCCCCTTTGGGTACTGGAAGGCTGCTATGAGTCCCCCCTGGAGTTTCCTCCTCTCCAGGCTGAACAAGCCCAGCCTGTCCCCATAGCAGAGGTTCCCCAGCCCTTGGATCATCTCCGTGGCCTCCTCTGTACCCGCTCCAACAGCTCCATCTCCTCCTCGTGGTGGAGATTCCAGAACTGGACACAGAGCTCCAGGTGGGGTCTCACGAGAGCGGAACAGAGGGGAAGAATCACCACCCTTGACCTGCTGGCAATGCTTCTCGTCCTCGGATTTGTTCCGATGTCGCTGCTACTGAAGAGCCAGGAGAACATTGGGAGTTCATCCAAGATCCATTCCAGCCCAAGCACTCAGAGTGGGATCTTGGAGCCCCGGCTGCACTGCAGAAGGCACAGAACGAGCTCCAAACGCCCCCTGTGCAGGCAAAGCCACGGAGAAGCAGAGTCAGTGCGTGTGCAACACCGAGCCCCGCGCTCTCCGAGCAGCTCAGGGTTTGCATTTCAGGGTGGCACCCAGAGCTCCGAGGTCCTTCACAGGCCCCACCTCCCCGTGCACCCCCAGACCAGGATTTATCCCACGTGCACTCACGCCGCAGCCTGGAATCGTGTTCCAGACTTGCAGGATGAGGCTCAAGGTCCAGCTCATCCCGGTTCTTGTCTTTCAAGGATCAAACCGGAGCGGCGACAGGAAAACCGGCTGCCAACACTCGCAGGGTTGTGTCAAAGTGCAGGGATTGTACCCAAATTCCTGTCTCATGGCCTGACCAATCCCAGAAATCAACCAATCCCTTCCCTTAATCACAGGAGCAGCCCTGAAGGACCTGGGAATCCCAAGTGGCAGAACTCCCGGCAACTGCTGGGTTTCCTACTGGAATGATCCCGATGCTCCGGCATCTCCAATAGCTCCCATTCTCCCCGCGCTCACCACCACCACGAGTTCCTCAGCAGCCAGAGAAGCCAACTTTAATCCGTTAATTGATCATTTGGCACCGCTGATCCTCACCGTCAGAATTAACTCCTGCATTTCCAGCCCCAACATCCGTCCTGATGGGAAGACGCGGTGCCAAGAGCACGACTCAATCCCAACAAGCCCGGCACCGCAACGTGGAGAGCGCATTTCTACTCCCACTGGGATTAAACGAGGGGTAAGCAGATCGGTGGAGGAGGAGACCTGGTGAACCATGGGGGGGGAACAGCACAAGGCATCTCCACGCTCCTTGTCAGCAACCCAAACTCACCAGGAAATCACTCCTCACCAACTCCGACTTTCTCAAGTGAGGTAGGGAAGGACGCATCCTCCTGGATGTGCAGGAAGACTACGGAGCAGAGATTTTCACCGGAGATGCCCCTGCTAATCCCACCATGGAGTTAATTACTTGTTTAGGCCCCAATTAGAGCGTGGGTGAGGTCAGAGAACACGAATCCCGCTTGGCCAAAGCCCGGAGCTCATGCTGACCCTGCTGAGGAATGTCGGAATCTTCCTCAAGGTCTCCAGTTCCATTCCTGGATCAACCCTGCAGCTCCTCCAGGAGCAGCCCCATCTCCGACCGCCTGGCCCAGCAATGGGAACATCCCAGGTGGAGCAGCACAGTGGTTTGGATTGATGAAGGGATTAATTGCTCAAAGGCAACGGGACTTCGGAAGCACCACGTTACGAGTGGGAATGGCAATCACCGTCCCGGCAAGGACACTGCCACCGCCATGCCGTGCCCGGTGACAAAGAGCAAGGATACCCTTCCCAAATCCACCCTCTACGCACCCACATCACCCAGGGACGCAGGTATTCCAAGGAATTGAAGTCTCAGCTCTTTTCCAGCCCTTCTCTGGGGCTTTTGTCACCAATGTCCCCTTCCATCCAGCTGCTGCGGCTGGATCTTCCTCCTCTAAAGCCCCAGCAGGTTCCCACCTTGAGTTTCTCCACGGAGGGGTCACCACCCTCCTTAAGCTCAGTTTTAGGTGAAAATCATTAATCCCGAGCTCCCGAAGGTGCCTTGGCACATTTTATCAATAACAACCTTAAACAAACACCTCAAAGGCAATTCCCTCCTGAAAAAGTCAGGATGGCCACAAAGATCCCATATTCCCACATTTAGACACTGAGCCTAAAACCGCTCCGGCCTTTAGGCTGGGTTTTTTAGCCCACGTGGGATCTGGATCTTCCAACACCACAACGCGCTGCCCCACGGCTCCACCGCATTCCAGCTCCTCCGTGGCCCCACCAAATTCCCACTCCCCCACAGCCCCACAGCATTCCAGCTCCTCCACTCCCCCACAGCCCCACGGAATTCCAGCTCCTCCACAGCCCCACTGAATTTCTTCTCCCCTGCTTCCCTGTGGCTCCACTGAATTCCCACACCTCTGCAGCTCCGTTCAATTCCTGCTCCTCTTGCAGCTCCGGCATCTGCCGATCCCAAGGCCACAACCGCTCAGTGTTGCGTTTTTCCTGTCTGCAAAAACACAGAGCTCTGGAACAGCCACCTCACCCGGAGAAACCGAGCTGGGAGGTGCCGTAAGGAACACTAAGCCAAGGTCAGACCAGGAACAGCCGATAAGGAGGAGAAACAACCCCAACCATGAGAACTGCGGCGCCCTCTTATCTTCTCCACGCTTTGCAACCAGTTGGAATTCTCCCCTCGGATGGTAACAGTGATGGGCAGCTCCGCAAACCCCAGCACCAGGTCGGTGCCACCCATAAACGCTGACCGTGCGGCAGGAATTTGCTGCAATCCTGTTTCTCCTGGAACCTGAGAGGGATTTTACAGGGAATTCTTTTGTCCAGCCCTGAATGTAGGGAAGGAGAAGCCGGGAAAGGCTCTTTGCTCCCTTTATCCCACAAACAGCTCCCTCATCTCCACACTTGGGGATGCCCTGGGTTACGCATTCCCATCTTCCCTTTTGCCACGAGCAGCAGAATAAATCTGATTTTCCCTTTCTGCTCTTGATCCACCTCTCCCCACCCAATCCCGGTGGCTCCGCCGGCAGAGGCGACATTCACAGCGGAAAACAAACAAGCAGAGCGCTCCAACTCCATCCAGCCTTTCCCTTTTGTTCTTCCCAACCCTGGGGAGCCGGACCGTGCCCAAATTAACCCGAATTACACCCCAGAGGTTTGGGAGCAGCACAACATTGGGAATCACCTCCTCAAACACATGGAAACTAACGGTGATGTTCAGCGTTGCGCTGGCAACAAAGCTTAAACCCAGTTTTGAGCCTTCATCCCCTTTCCCATCACCAAACCATTCCCAAGCTCCTTAAACGTGGGTGAGATGTTGGGAATGGAGCGCGTCCGGGCTCTGGACACTTGGGTGGGGTTGGTACAGGCTGACAGGCTGGAATTCTCCTTCCCAACTCCAAAATCCCACTGCAGACACCTCAGGTAACCTTTGGACCAGCGATGAGCACTCCGGTCCTGTCCTCCTGCTGGGATTAAACTCCGGACTCCGGGAACTGGCTTTGCCTGTGCTTGGGAACCCAACGGAGACACGGCCAGGCTGCCCCGACCCTGACAGGGCTGAGGTCTCACTATCGGGACAGCCCTGTGGCCGGGATTCCAGGGTTGTATCCCCTGGATTTTGGGAACACCCAACCAGGCAGGAATTAAATCCACTTGGTAAAAGCAAATAACGACGCAGTCCGAGATGGTCAATCCGTGTGATGGGGATTCCAATCCCAAAACCTGGCAGCAGCTCGGGCGCGAGGGGAGGAAAACTCAATTAAAACACAAAGTTTAAGGCAATTATCACCCACCACGATCTTTTCCCGCTCCCTTCGGATACTGGGAGAGCCCCAGGCACTGGGATTCGACGGAGCAGGTCGAGAGGTTTAAAAGCACGTGATTTACGCGGATTTCTGCTGGGTTTCTTTCTTTAGGTGGAAAATCAGCACCTCCTGAGCCTGCCTGGCCCACGGGCCAGAGGAGAGGGGAAAACCCGACCGGAGGCTCCGAGCTCCTTCCCAAAGCGAGCCTGGGCTCTCCAACTGGGACTCATCCCAGCTTCCCCTTCCAAACAAAGTTGATTTGAGGGAACGGCAGCCCAATCCCATCCCTGCTTCGCTGAGGTCCACATATAATCACGAGGAGACACCAGAAGCAACACCAAATCCCTAATTTTGAGGTGAAACCTGCTTTAACTCCAACCGGAGCCGCGGATTGGGGTGCTGGGATCCCTTTTGGCACCAGTTCCAGTCTTGACTCCACATTATGAGGATCGGGTCACTCCGGCACTCGGTGCAGCCACATCAAAGGGCAGCAAAGTGGATTTTCCATGAGAGGAACAGTGACGTTTGATCCCAAACACCACCATTCCCACCCAGCAGCTCTGCAGAAGGAGCTTTAAATCAAACCTTAAAAGCAGGATTCTCCAAGAAGCCGACGCTCCGGAAGAGTTTTGCCAGGAGGCGGCAGCCAAGGAGCTTTTAGAGGGGGTGAATTTAATTTGCAGTCTTGCTGCAGGGCTGACATCTCAGCTGGCAACGCCAGGACGCTTCCGGAGCGGAATTGCTGCCTATTTCATCATAACTCTCACCAGGACCCAAGCTCACCCTGCCTTCCGCAACTGCCTTTCCCCGGAGCTGTGGGATAACCGGATAAACCAGCCTGGCAAAGGATTTCCAAAGCAGGGATGTTGTGAGCAAAGACATTTCCCTGATCCACAGCTCCTGTCAATTCTGCTCCTATCAAAAAATCCTCTTCCAAACCCAGAATTCCGATGGAAAAGGTGAAGAACAACAGGTTTTGGGTAATTTAGGGATAAAGAGAGCTTGGGAAAGCCGGAGCTGTGAGGAGAAATGGTCCCACAGCAAGTTTAGTACAGGGTTTAACTTAGCACTGGGTTTTAGAAAGCCCAGAACCCACCACAACTTCATTAAATTAATTCATTTAGTTAATTAAAGGCAGCCCCTCGGGTCCCATTTCCCACCTGGTTTGATTCCCAACCTGGTTTTCTGCAAGGAAGGTGCAGAATCAAAGGGATTTTGGAGCAAGGAGCTCTAAGCTGGGCTTAATGTAACCATTCCAGGAGCGGAGCCAGCCCGTCCGGCAGCCCCGCTCCATTCCCAGGGATTCAGTCACCGCTACTCCGTGGGGAAAAACTTCCTGCCCCAAGGATAGTGGTTTTTAAAGGTTATTCCTCTCACTTTGATACCGTCAGCTCCTTAAATTAGCGTGGAAAGGGCGATGGGTGATTAAGAGCTGCCTTGTGACTTTCCAAGAGGGAAGGAGCTTTGGGAATGTGGCTTTTTTTTGGTGTTTTAACTCCTTGCACTGTGTGTTTTATGGAAAAACTTAGGAAAAAAGGAGCTACGGAGCACAGAGAGGGTGGAGGAGCCCAAGGATGCTGCTGGCCTGGCCGAGCTCCCAGCCCTGGGATCAGTTGGGACCCCCTGAACCTTGAGTTGGTCACAAAGCAGAGCTCAGGAGGACCGGCACTCGGATCCCCTGGAAATTCCGCATCGAGGGAAAACGTCTGCGTGCCGAGCCCTTCCCGTAGGATGAGAGGATGAGCAGCGCGGGGCTGAGCCAAAGCTGATCGCACAAACCTCCCCGCGAGCCGAGCAGCAAGGAGGGGAGAGCAGGGCCCACAGGGATCCGGGATGAGCCGTGCCCAGGATCCCATTCCTGCTGTATCCGATCCCCCCCCCAGCTACATCCAAAGCAGACAGAAACCAGGAGGGAGACCACACAGCAACAGGAATTACGGAGAGAGGAAGATATTACAAACACACCCTTATTTTGAGAAGCTCTGGGCCACCAGAGCTGTTTTTTCCAGCACAACGGAGCCCACGGCTGCTCTGGAAGAACCTCCCAGCCCCTCTGCCAGACACCTTGGAGAGCTGGGGTGCAACTGGGGAAAGGAAGGAGAAGCTCCTGGAATTCCAACTTCCCCCTCAGCCACGGCTCCCATCATGCACAGTCAGGCTTAGAATCACAGAATCATGGAAAGGGTTGGGTTGGAAGGGACCTCAAAGCCCACCCAATTCCAATCCCATGGGCAGGGACCCCTCCCACTGGGTCAGGGGGCTCCAAGCCCCATCCAACCTGACCTTGGGCACCTCCAGGGATGGGGCAGCCACCACTGCTCTGGGCACCCTGGGCCAGGGCCTCCCCACCCTCCCAGGAGAACATTGCTCCCCAAGATCTCAGCTCCATCTCCCCTCTCGCAGCTCCAAACCCTTCCCCTCGTCCCATCCCTGCACTCCCTGAGCCAGAGCCCCTCCCCAGCTTCCCTGGAGCCCCTTTCCCTCCTGGAAGCTGCTCCAAGCTCTCCCCACAGCCTTCTCCTCTCCAGGCTGGACAACCCCAGCTCTGCCAGCCTGGCCTCACACGGGAGGTTCTCCAGCCCTCACAGCATCTCCGTGGCCTCCTCTGGCCTCGCTCCAACAGCTCCAGGTCCTTCCTGCCCTGAGGCCTCCAGAGCTGGACCCGGGGCTCCAGGTGGGGTCTCCCCAGAGCGGAGCAGAGGGGCAGAACCCCCTTCCCTCCCCCTCTGCTCCTCCTGCTTTGGCTGCAGCCCAGGCTGAGGTTGGATTTCTGGGCTGGGAGTGTTCTTGCATTTCTGCAAGATGCATCCTGGGCATCTCCAACGCATCCCGGCCGGGTCCCTCCTGACAAAGACAAACGGCACAACCCCAAACCAAGGTGCAAACAACTTCCTCCAGCTCATCGGAAAAAAGGCATGGTTATCCCTCCGGCCACGGCGCCATCAGCTTCTCCCAGCCCACAACCAGCCCTCGGCGCAGGATGAAGATTCTCGGGTGGCTTCACAAGTGTTTTGGACTGGGATGGATCCCAGAGGAAGCTCAGAGCAAGGGGAGAGGCTTGAGACCAGGAATCCTCTCTGGAATCCTGGTGCCCAAGGGAAGGAGGGATGTGGGGTCAGCAAGCGATGTCGTTGGTAAACAGGAACCCACAGAGGAACCACGGCACGTACAGCTCTGGGAAATGGACTGGGATAAAGAGCGGTGCTTGCTCTTTAAATAACCTGGAAGCAGCCTGCAGGCTGCTCCAAGCGGAATCTCTGGGATAAATCACTTTGGGTTGATTGCCCCAAGCAAAATCCTGGGATAAATCACCTTGGGCCAATTGCCCCAAGCAAAATCCTGGGATAAATCACTTCAGGCCAATTGATTCAAGCAGAATCTCCAGGATAAA
The DNA here is from genome assembly GCA_033558235.1 of Neomorphus geoffroyi. Taxonomy (NCBI): domain Eukaryota; kingdom Metazoa; phylum Chordata; class Aves; order Cuculiformes; family Neomorphidae; genus Neomorphus; species Neomorphus geoffroyi. The sequence goes on from JAUMJM010000101.1 coordinate 66,912, forward strand.
TCACTTCCAAACAGCTCAAACAAGTTTTCCATGTGATTTTAATTAACACATCAGCCATAATCTCAGTTTCCGAGCCCGTTTGCCTTTGGGATCGCGGTTTGGAGCCGATGGCATCGCAGAGAGTGACTCAATCCAGCAAACCCACCCCCAAAATCCCATCTTTTAATGTAATTAAACCCCAATCAAACCCAAACAGCTTCGTTAACACCGTCCTGTGCTCCCTGACCCCTCAGAGCTCATTAAGCTCAATTAACCCCAGCACTAACGAGGCCCCAACTTTCCCCGTTAGGACCTAAGGAACCCTTTTTCCACAAGCAGAGGAGGTTTCGCTCCTGCACCCCCAGGGAGGTCCCATCACGCTCCGACCTGGACTCTGCTCGCTCCGCAGGCTCCCAAACCCCGGCTCTTCCAGACACCGGGACTGGGGGAGGATTTGCTCCCAAAGCCAGGACTTTTTCACCTTCCGGGCTACTACAGGAACACTCCGGAGCCGCGCCGGAAGCTCACAGAGCCCAATCCAGCTCAGAACCCGTTATCCCCACCAACACCCGGCGTGTGCGCTCAGCTCTGCGTAAGGAAGCCGCAAACCCCGCCCGCCCGCAGCTCCCGCCCTTCCCGAAAGCAGGAATCTTTCTCTGCAAAGCAACAAACCAGCATCAAACCCCTCCGATTCCCAACCTCTCTGTGATTTCCCATTCCCGGGATCTCTCAGGAGTTTCTGGTTTCCGGATGTTTGTCGGAGTCTTCGCTGCTACCGGACACTTCCTGGTTTATTTTTTTAAGGCTTTTTCATGGTTTTCTGGCTCCGAACCATCTTCCTCCTCCTCCTCCTTTGGGCTTTGCCGTCGCCTCGGAGCCAGAATCCAGGCAGGATCAGCCCAAGCCTTTTGGAAAAGTTATAATTAGTAACGAGCTGGGATACGGACCTGAGTCGGTAACAAAGGGATGGAATTCCTGCTCCCAAACCCACTGGGAATGGAAATGGAAACACTTCTTCCTGTTAAAACAGCGCTCAGAAAAACCAGGAGATGAGTTTTCCTTCCCAGTTGGCACTTCCCAAACACTCTGGTCTTGAGAATTTGGGATAAAATCCCCCAGTTCTCCTCCAGCTCTGGACAAAAGCACAAAATTCCTGCAGGAGAAGCCCAAAAATATCCTGAAAGAAGGAGGAAATGCGTCTGGAAGGAAGAGGTTTGGGTTCTCTCCAGTTCCCAGCAAGGAATTTTAACCTCGCTTCAAGGTATTTCCTGTCCTTGGTGCATCCCGACACCTTTCCCTTGATGCTCCCAGCGATATCCGGATCCATACGGAAAATCCGGTCCCGACGGAGCCTTCCCCACGTGGAAAATCCTGTCCCGACGGAGCCTTCCCCGCGTGGAGGTGTTTGTTGTAGGGCAGGAGCTGTGAATTCAGGCACTGCCCGTTTGCAGCACCCGGAAAACACTGCCAATCCTTTCGGATCCACCTTCCCCAAACACCAGCGAAGATCCCAGCGGTGCTGCCGCTCCGAGAAATCAGAGCAGAAAAGCCCTGCGTGGAGATGTAACTTTCTTGCCCCAAAACACCCTTCTGGTATTTTCCCAAGCCGATATTTAACCAATATCAAACCTTTCCGTGCTGTTTAATAAAACCAGAGCCTGTGGAGCGCTCGCATGGAACCAAAACCAGGGGTTTTCCTCGGATCCAGCCCCAGAACAGCCCAGGCTGCTCCGATGGGAGCAGAACCCCTGGTGACAAACCCACCTCGCCGATCCCATCCGGCACAATCCCAGCCCTTTTCCCACTCCCGAGCTCTCCGTGGCTCCAGAAGCTTTAGAGCAAGATATGGGCTCCTTCGCGGCTCCGAGACAACGAGGGCGCCTCAATCCCAGGAAGGGAAGTGGTTTATTTTCATATTCCACCTCCGAATAACCCAGAGGAGCGGGAGCAGAGCAGCCAAAGGACTTATCCCGAGGGGAAGGCGGATCCAAGGAGCCTCAGGCGGGTTCTCCACGCTCCGCTGGGCAGCTTCTCCTTTCACCTCCGCCCTGCGGAGCCGCTCCCTGAACCGCGGCGTTGATCTGGATCCCAAAACCCCGGCACTGCTGCCAACACTTCCCTATTAGAGAGGTTCAACATTCCCATTATTCCATCCCACTCCGAACCTTCCCGAGCACATGGATCCCCCGATGTCCTCCTCCTCCTAGCAAGGAAGCTCAAAACCTGGACTCAAACCCTTCCTCCACCGCAATCGGATTCCTCCGCTCCGCAGTTTCGGCTGAAGCCGCGACGCGATCCGCCCTGGAATTTCACGTGGACGGAGCGTGCCGAGCCCGGAGGTGACACAAACGCCCCAACACCCACCACTGGGTGGATTTCCCTCCCAGCACACATCCACATCCCGTCTCCGCCACTTCCCGGGGTGATTCCAACTCGGAATCGGAACACGGGACCCCAACTCATTGCGTCTCCCAAACGGAGACGCCGTCCCATTCCGGTGCCCCTGATCCGTTTGGGAAAGCACTGACCCCGCTGCCGTCGGAAGAGGAAACATTGCACAACCCCCACCCCCGGCTCCAGCGACGCGGCCGTCGAGACCCTCCTTGCTCCCCGCCAGATGCCGGGAACGCCAACGCCAAGCCTTAGCGCCAACACGGATCCCACGGACCCCTCTCGGCCGAGCACTCGGAATTTCGGGGGTGGAAAGGTAAAACATCTCCTTGCAAACAAACGGTTGACATTCCTGAACCGGCTCCAAGCGCCGTTTGCCAGTGGATAATTACCAGACTGGAAAGTTTACTTTGGAAAAGCTGTTCCAAACATCCCGGAATCCTAACGGGGGGGTGGTTATTACGCACACGCGATCTCAGCTCTCCTTGGAAAGCAGAAAATTCCTTAATAAAACACAACGGGAAGCACGGGAGCGCCCGGCAGAGCCGTTTGCCAGGGCAGGATCAATCCCTGCCACTGCCACTCTCCCAGCAAAGCACAATTCCGGTTTCTTCGGATCACACGGGCGGGATTGGTGCTAACGGAGCCTTTGCTGCAGTGATTTGGCGACGAGCCGGTCTCCTCACGCTCAGAATAACACGAGATAACGCAGCAACAACGGTTTTGGTGATTAACGGAGCCGGGTGGGATAAAAGCAACAGGGAGAGTCATGTTTTATGGCTTTTCCAGGCGGGATCTCATCCTGCCAAGCTGCTGCGTGGGAGCCACCGGCCCCGGCACAGCACCGTTATCCACGGTCACATTCCCAGTTCAGGCGTGGGGAGCTCCAACGCTCCCTCCTCTCTCCTGTTTTAAGGGATGAAGGACCCCACAACGCACTCGGAATCGACCCCAGAACAGCTCAGTTATTCAGTTTCCCTCGTGATTCCCAGTTCAGGCTTGGGGGGCTCCAACATTCCCTCCTCTCTCCTGATTTAAGGGATGAAGGACCCCACAACGCACTCGGAATCGACCCCAGAACAGCTCAGTTATTCAGTTACCCTCGGGATTCCCAGTTCAGGCTTGGGGGGCTCCAACATTCCCTCCTCTCTCCTGATTTAAGGGATGAAGGACCCCACAACGCACTCGGAATCAGCAGAGGGTGACCTGAGCCAAACACCAGAGCCTGGCAGCGACACAAACTCCGTTTACATCGATCCCGTACACCGGTACCAACCCCTGCGAGCATGAATCGCGCGTGGAGGAACTACAGCCACACTATCGAGGTCTGCTGGAATCCCCAAAATTTTGGTTGCCCAACGCTGTTTTGTTCGATTCAGGCAAGAAAACAACCCCCAAACCTCATGAAAACACAGCCTGCAGGGCTGGAATCTCCAATATTTTGGTTGCCCAACGTTGTTTTGTTCCATTTAGACAAGAAAACAACCCCAAACCTCACTAAAACACAGCCTGAAGGGCTGGCATCTCCAATATTTTGGTTGCCCAATGCCGTTTTGTTCCATTTAGGCAAGAAAATGACCCAAACCTCATGTAAACACAGAGCCGCAGCACAACGTGAAGTCACCGCGGTGCAAACCGGGAAACCCAAAGCGCTGGAAAACGACGACGAGCGGCTTAAATCACTGAAACGGCTCCAAAACTCTTGACAGGCATCGCAACCACAAAACCCAGAAGCCAATAAGCAACGCTCCGTAAAGCAGCCGGGGTCCTGCCGCCGTCCTGGGAAGCCACCGGGCAACAAACTCGTTACTGACTTAATTACCAGCGGAATTTCTCAGATTAGAACACCCATCCCTACGAGCGGCGGCGCTGCTTGTGTTTATTCCTAGATCCATACTGGGAGGTGTTGGATGGAGGGGGTAACGGGGATTTGGGGAGTTTTCTGGGAAGCTTTAATGTTCTTCGGAATCAAAGTGGTTTGTGGGGGGTTTGTAAGTCTGAAAAGCATCAGGGAAAGTGAAAACCAGCAGAGGGGAAGTGGAGAAAGGGGTAAAAAAGGGGTTGTTAATAAAGGTGAGAGCTCGTAACGAACAGATCTCTGCTCCCCCCCCCCGTTCATTATGAGGGTGAAGGTGATCTACGGCCAACGGAGGGAGCAGGAGCAGCTTTATTTCGCGAAACTGGTTAATTATGACGAGAAATGAGCAGAGGATTTGAGCGTCCGTGGGAACGGACCTCGCTCCTCCGGGATTCCCCCCTGGAGAAGGCGCAGCCGCTTCCCAACCCCCTCCAGGATCCAAGTGCTCCCCCTTCCCACCCCGACACTGCCCAAAGAGCGGCCGAGGAGCCTCCCCGGCCCAGAACGGAGCCCTGCGGCTTCCCAATTCCCAAACAACTCCTGCAAAGGTGGAAACAACCTGGAAAAGAGGGGGGAAAACCAGCTTGGAAAGGGCAAGGGAGCCCGGCAGCCGCGCGGGGTGAAGGGCAGGGGAGAGAAGCGCTGAGAAGGGGCCCTGGGGAGTGGGGGGCGGTGGGGAGGGGGCAGCAGGGGGCGGCCCGGAGCCTCAGGCCTCCCCCCCCGGAGCCTCAGGGCGCCCCTCAGGGGCCGCCGCCCCCCATCGCCCTCAGCGCCCGCCCCGAGGCCTCAGCACCGGCCTCAACGCCCGGGCCCGGCTTGGGGGAGGGGAAGAGGCCGGCGGGAGCGCCCCCACAGCCCGCGCTGGGCCCGACCCGCCCCGGGGGGGGGCAGCGGGGGAAGGAGGCGGCGGCGTCACTCACCGCGGGGCCCGGCCCGGGCGCTGCCGCCGCGCAAGGAGCCGCCGCTTCCTCCTCCCCGTGCGCCGACAAAATGGCGGCGGCAGGAAGTGCCCCCGCGCCGCCCCGCCCCGCCGCGCGCACTCTGCGTAACGACGCGCCAACGGCGTAACCCGCACTACGGCAACGGCGCAGCACGCCCCGCGCCTAAGCTGGCCCCGGACGCCAACGGCGCAGCCCACCGCGCTGAAACTACGCTGCCCCGGACGCCAACGGCGCAGCCCGCCCCGCTGAACCTACGCTGCCCCCAGACGCAAATGGCGCAGCCCGCCCCTCAGCTACGCTGAAGCTACGCTGAAGCTACGCTGCTCCCGTACGCAAAAGATGCAGTTCAACCCGTCCGTACGCAAACGGCACCGCTCATCCTGCTGAACCTACGCTTCCACCGTACGCAAAGAGCGCAGCTCACCCCGCGCCTACGCTGAAACTATGCTTCCCCCGTACACAAACGGCGCAGCTCGCCCCTCACTTACGCTGAAACTGCGCTTCCGCCTCACCTTCCGGGTACGCAAGCGGCGCAGTTCCGCGCAAGCCTTTACGCAAACAGCGTAACCCGACGAGCGCAGGCGGGAGGGCGCTCCCCACTCATCTCCAGCGCCCAGGGCTGGGGAGGTGGGACCGTGCGAACCTCCTGAGGTTCAACAGGGCCCGGGGCAAGGCCCAAATCCAGGCTGGGCGGGGAATGGCTTGGGAGCAGCCCCGAGGAGAAGGACTTGGGGTGCTGGGGGAGAAGCTCCACAGGAGGCACCGAAGGGCGCTCCCAGCCCAGAAATCCAACCTCAGCCTGGGCTGCAGCCAAAGCAGGGGGAGCAGAGGGGGAGGGAGGGGTTCTGCCCCTCTGCTCCGCTCGGGGGAGACCCCACCTGCAGCCCCGGGTCCAGCTCTGGAGGCCTCAGGGCAGGAAGGAGCTGGAGCTGTTGGAGCGAGGCCAGAGGAGGCCACGGAGATGCTGTGAGGGCTGGAGAACCTCCCGTGTGAGGCCAGGCTGGCAGAGCTGGGGTTGTCCAGGCTGGAGAGGAGAAGGCTGTGGGGAGAGCTTGGAGCAGCTTCCAGGAGGGAAAGGGGCTCCAGGGAAGCTGGGGAGGGGCTCTGGCTCAGGGAGTGCAGGGATGGGACGAGGGGAAGGGTTTGGAGCTGCCAGAGGGGAGATGGAGCTGAGATCTTGGGGAGCAATGTTCTCCTGGGAGGGTGGGGAGGCCCTGGCCCAGGGTGCCCAGAGCAGTGGTGGCTGCCCCATCCCTGGAGGTGCCCAAGGCCAGGTTGGATGGGGCTTGGAGCCCCCTGACCCAGTGGGAGGGGTCCCTGCCCATGGCAGGGGGTGGCACTGGGTGGGCTTTGAGGTCCCTTCCGCGATCCCAGAAGTCCGCAATCCCCCTCCGGCCCCGGTACCGGCTGCGGCCTCAACGCTTCCGCCGCCGAGCTGCAATTACGTAAAGTACGTAAGGCGCAAACACCGCCCCCCCCGCCTCCGCCCTTTGCGCAGCGCCCTACGCAGCCGGCGCGTGACCGCGCTCCGTCAACATCAGCCCCGCACCCCCCCTCCCCCCCATCCCCTCACCTCACACCATTTGCGTAGCAGGCCCCGATTCTGCCGGGCGGGCGGCTTCCCCTGCGCAGTTTGCGTAGCCCTCCCTGACGCAGCGGCCGCATTACGCAATGCGGGTTACGCCGGCGCGGAGACGTACGAGGCGATGGTGAATCCCGCCCACCCCCCGCCCCCCCCCCCCCGTCCCCCTCGGCCCGGCTCTCACCTCAGACGGCGGCGGCGTCACCGGGCGGCGGAGGGGGAGAAGAGGGAGGGGAGGGGGAAGGGAAAGGGGGGGGAGGGGAAGAGGCGACCCGGCGGGGGGGAGGGGGGGGGGGGGCAACGGCACCGAGGGGAGCGGGTCCGGCAGCGGCGCCGCACTGACCTCACCGCGCTGCGTCTGACGTCACGACCCCGCCTCCCTGCGGCCACGCCCCCCGCGCGCGGGGGTGACGTCAGGCAGCGAGGGGCGGGGAGGAGCGCGGCGCGCGCGGATGACGTCACGGGGGGGCTGAGCGCGAACCCTGCCCGGGGCGGGACGGGCACGGGGACACACGGGGGGAGGGGGGACACACGGGGGGAGGGGGGACACACGGGGGGAGGGGGCAAAAAGCGGAGTTGGAGTGAAAAAGAGAGGGTTTGGGGGGAAAGGCGGAGCTGGGGGGGGGAGAGGAAGGGGTTTTCTTGAGGGGGGGTGGGGGTTCTGTAGGGAAAAGCGGGTTTTGGGGGGAAAAAGGGGGTTCGAGGGAAAAGAAATGGCGGTTTGAGGGGGGAAAGAAGGGGGGGGAGAAAAGGAGGGGAGAAAAGGAGGGGAGAAAAGGAGGGGAGAAAAGGAGGGGAGAAAAGGAGGGGAGAAAAGGAGGGGAGAAAAGGAGGGGAGAAAAGGAGGGGAGAAAAGGAGGGGAGAAAAGGAGGGGAGAAAAGGAGGGGAGAAAAGGAGGGGAGAAAAGGAGGGGAGAAAAGGAGGGGAGAAAAGGAGGGGAGAAAAGGAGGGGAGAAAAGGAGGGGAGAAAAGGAGGGGAGAAAAGGAGGGGAGAAAAGGAGGGGAGAAAAGGAGGGGAGAAAAGGAGGGGAGAAAAGGAGGGGAGAAAAGGAGGGGAGAAAAGGAGGGGAGAAAAGGAGGGGAGAAAAGGAGGGGAGAAAAGGAGGGGAGAAAAAAAAGAAAGAAAAAAGAGAAGAAAAAAAAGAAAGAAGAGAAAGGAAAAAGAAAAAAGGAAAAATTTAAATATAGAATAAAAATTAAAGAAGAATAAAATTCAAAAATAACCAAAATAAAGCTAAAAATAAAATCCTAAAACTAAACCTAACAAACTAAAATAAAAACTCAAGAATACAAATAACGCAAAGATAAAACTAAAAGCCCAAACAAACCCTGAAGCCGCGCATTCGCGTGGGGAGGCGGCGGATGAGGGGAAGACAGCAACGCGGGCGCCGCGGCTCCACCCCTCCGCGCACCCTCAAAACCCTCGGAGCCGCCGGGATGGAATCGATGCTTTTATTGTGTTTCCAAACCTGTCCTGTTTCTCTCTACAAGTGCCCCAAACCCCGGCGGTGCCGCAGCCGGCGCTTCGCTCCCAACGCTCCGGCTCTCCGCGCTCTCCGGCCTGAAACGAGAAAAGGATGAGCGGAACCGGTGAGAACCGAACCTCAACGGGATGAAGGAAGCGAGCGGGTCCCTCCCTCGTTAATTTAACGCCCCAACCGGTCCCGTCCGGATGCTGCGGTTGGAAAAGAGCACCGAGAAATGAGAATAATCGGGGATTAAAACCGTCACCTTCCGTAAAATTTCACAGTGATTCCGGCTGCGGCTCCGCAGCCGCTTCCTCCTCCTCCTCCTCCTCTTCCTCGCCGCAACCGCCGGCCGCCGCGCTCCCGTTTTCCTCCTCTTCTCCTTTGCCTGCCCAACCCTCAGTTTCATTTTGGGGAGAAACCGTCGATTCCTGGGAATTTTGGGGAGCTGGAGGCGGCTCTTCCGCCGGTTCCGAAGGTGCCGCCGCTGTCGCTTCCGACGGCCCTTCCGATGGCTCCTCCGCTTCCAGCTCGTCGTCTTGCAGAAACGGCGGCATCAGGAGTGGTTTGGGGGGTTGATCCGGCTCCGTCAGATTTTTAAGGAATTCCTCAGGTTTGGAAAACTCTTCCACCGCTTCCGTAGCTTCTCCGATTCCTCCTTCTCCTTCTTCCTGGGCAACCTCGACGGGGGCGGTTTCGGTCACTCCTTCCCCGGCGCCATCTCCGCCTTCCAAAGCTTCATCCACCTCTTGATCGGCAATTTCATCCGTAAAGGGATCTTCTCCCTGCGGGAAAAAAAAGAGAGAGACGGGAAAGAACGAGGAGTCATCTCCGCCATGAAAACACCGGAGAGGTGGGGGGTTGGTTTGTGGTTTTTTGGCGATGGACGATTCTAAAAACGATGGGAAAAATAAAATCCATTGTGGAAAATCCCAAAGGATTTACGGCGAGAGAAAGAACGTCGGGAAAAATCATCCCACGCCAGGAAGGAGTGGAAAGGATCCGCATAAAAAAAAATAAAGCCGTGCGGCGTTGCGGGGATGGACCCTACGCTAAGGAAGAGCCGTGCCGGTGCTGCCGCCGGCGATTATCGGCTCCGCTCTTCGCCCGGGAGGAATTTGGGTTTAATTGAGATGCTTAAAATCCAAAAGGAATTCCTCAACCCTCCTGGTTTCCAGTAGCCGGATTTCCCTTCCCTCGCTGGGAAGAGCGGCGACGCTTCCAGGCTTTCCCCTCGCCTGGATGGATTTGTTGGGATACGGAAGAATCCGGACACGGTCGCAACCTCGCAGCCCTCGCCTCCCTGTGCTCGGGGGTCTCTGGGAACGCCGAGACCGTCCAGATTTGGGTGCTTTGGGTTGTCTTAAGTTTGAATTTTTGAGCTGGTTTTACCTTGATCCGGGCCGGCAGCGGATCCGAGCGCGGCTTTCCCTCGGATCCCGAAGCCGGGAGCTGGCACCCTCCATCCCTGACCTGGCCGGAGAGGAGATGCCCCACACACACCCCGACTGCCTTCTGGGAACAAACCCTGCTCCTGGAATTCCCTTTGCCACCCTCTCACAGGTCACCGCGGCATCGCGGCGGACGGGGATGGGAAGGAGGTGGCCGAAACCTCGCTTGGAATCTGATCGGCTGCGGCAGAGCCGGAAAGGGAGGTTTTCTTTTCCGGAAAGCTGGAGGCAAAACCGCTCTCCAGCTCCTTTTCCCACCCCACCCCGGGAGGTGGAGATCCCGGAGTCACACCGGGTTGGGAAGATCCATGCAGGTGGAGGAGGAACCTCAGCGTTCATCTTCTCCGGCTGAGGAGGTGCCGGGGGGGAAACAAAACCAGCGACCTGGACCCCAACGTCCGACGGCGCCGGGATCGGCTCCCACGGGGAGCGAAGCCCACTCGTGGTGGGGTCTCTCCCGGCTTCCCTTGGGAAGGGCGAGCTGTGCCGCCATCCCTCCGAGGAGGAATCGTGAGGCCGATGGTCAAGAAACGATGCGGCCACGTCTTGGATTTAATTAACGCCCTTTGCGCCTGCACCCTTCCTGCTCGGGAAGGTTTTGGCCGGGAACGTTCCCGGCGGAGGCGGCTCTTGGCATTTACCTGAAATCCTCAGATTTTCCTTCCACCCCTTTTCAGTCTGGTTTTGCACCTGGGAATGATACGGAGCCCGTGCCGGGATGGATCCGAAGATCTCCTCCTGCCGCTGGCCAAAGGTCAGGTGCCCGTGCCGATGCAGTTAGCGCTGCCGGCAGCCTTTGATACTGGAGCTCATGAGGAGAGGACCCTGGCAGGGGTAGATGGAGTTGCACTTGAGCGGTCCCGGCCTTTTTTGAGGAGGGGGAGGAATTTATTTATGTTTTAAAAACTCTCTCGGAGAAAATCCCGGAGGTTCTCACCTCCTTCTCCGCTGGAGGGTTTGGGTTGGGTTGGTTGGTTTATTTTTTTTTTTACCCCCTCACCCTCCTGGTCAACAGGAACGAGGCCGGTTTAAGGGTCACGGCCATCCCACGCCGGCACGCTCAGCTCAGCGGCTCCGTTCCCCGGACTCCGAAGGCGGAGTCGTCGGATTTATGGATTTGAGCAGAGACCGGGCTTGACGAGAGCCAGCTCAGTCCAAGTTTGGGCCACATTCCCAACCGTGACTCCGGTGGGAAGAGGGGAAGCATCCGCTCCCCGCCCCGGTGTGGGGAGGTGTGTGTGGGCATCTGCCTGCCCTTGGCTGCACACAAGGGCTTCTCCTGCCGGATCCTGGGCCGTTCCCGGATTCCCAGGGAACGAGCAAGTAGCCAAAAGCGCTTCTTTTCATCTTCGCCTGACGGAGGAGGTTGCGACCTTTCCTCTCTCGGATGCGGAGCGCGCCCGTTAAACCGGACCCGCGGATACCGCCAGGTGCTTTAGGCCGGGCACCCCCTTGCCTGGCGGCGTTCCCGCATGGAGCGGGGATCACCCCCCCCCGCGCTCCAAAGACCACGCTTGCCTTCCGGGCTCCGTCATTCCTCACGCTGCTTTTGGCCTTTGGCCAACCCTACCCTGACACCTCTCCTCGTGTTGCGATCCCGGCGACCGGCTGGGGTGATCTCTGCCACTTCCCACGGGAAGAGGAGGGGGGGAAAAAAGGGGACTAAGGATGGGGTTTCAACTCCTGGGAATTGGATGCCACGGCGGATTCAATCTTGGTGGGACTCAAGTGGTGCCTTCCCATCCCACCCGCCCGTTTCCCTGCACCAAGGGGAACCTGGGGCATCTCCCAAGGCCCCGGGCGCGGGGCAGCTCCGAGAACCCGGAGCTCCATTGGCTACTTTGGTTCCTTTAATTCCGTTTCCACTTTGGACGGTTCTGGACCGGATCTACCTGCGCCTGGGAAGGACCCAGAGCTGGGAGCTCAGGAAAAACACAGGAGAAGTGGGAAAACACCTACGGAGAAGAGAAACCGGACCCGAGATGCAGAGAGAAAACGGCAGCGGAGCGGAATCTCCACGTGGCACAACGGGACGCGGCTCCGGCTGCTCCAGGACCTCGGCGGGAGCTGCCGCCTCCCTCGCTCACTCACCTTGAGGTATTTTTCCAGCATCTTTACGATGTGTTTGTTGTTCAGGACGCTCTTGGCGACGTGCAAACTGGTTTTCTTGAACTGCTCCGCCGCCATCTGAAACGGAACCAAAAACCGGGATCAGCCCAAAGGGGAGGAATTTGAGCTCAGAGCTCGGCTCCGGAGTTCGTGTTCCCTCCTGCTCCGCAGGGTTCAGGAAACCCGAACCCAAATCCCACAAAGCATCACAAAAAAAAAAAAAGAGATGCAAGGGACCCACTCGCAGCTCTTCCGCTCCCGGAAGCCCTCGAGAACGAAGCATTTCAGCCCCAACGACCCCCGAACACCCAGATGGGTCCAGGACGGCAACGTCCACGTTGGAACGCTCAAAGGGGGACACGAAGAGCACCCTGAGGGGTCGCGGTGTTGACCCCACGCTCCCCAGCTCCCACAGCCCCGCTCCGGTCTCCACCGATTCCAGCACCGATTCGACCTCATTTGCCGATTCCCCAGGTGCTCTCAAGGGCCCGTTTTAACTTCCATTTCCAACATCTTCAGCTTTCACTCCCGGCATTTTTAACTTTATTTTCCAGCAAGTGCTGGAGATTTGGACGAGGAGGCGTTTCCTCTGCGTGTTTACGCTGTGTGCCTGGAAAACGCACCCCGCTGAACCCCAGAAAAGGCCAAAAATCCCTTTTCATGCCCTTTTTTCCCCCCCCCGTTTACCTCCCTGCTAACCACTCGGTTTTCCCCGCAGAACAAACCCTGCGCAGCTCATCCGCATCCCCGCACCCCTCACAGCTCAGCGGCTTCACCTCGTGGAGCGATCCAGGACCGCGTGAGGTGTTCAGAAGCCCCAAACAAACCTGGAGTACCCGGAGGGATCCCCTGGCCGTGGCAGAGCCGCAACGTTCCCGTTGGGAAGGAAAAAGAGCTGCTTACCCTACGGTTCCTGTTGTGGTCGGCGGATCGGAGGTGCCTCTGGAGAAGGTGGTTCTGGGCGGGGATCAACATGTCGCACGCCATGCAGTGAGCAGCCTCGATCTTCTTGAAGAAGTGTTCCTGGCCGATCCCTACGGCGAGGAGAAGCCAAGATCCCAAAGAAAGGAGATGTTTGGCTCCAGCCACCTCACCTCACGCCCGTATTCCTTCCAGTTTCTCCTTCCAGACACCAAAACTCCTCCACGTTGCTCCAAGGAGCACCACTCTACTCTAGAATGGACCATCCCAACATGGTATCCAAGCATGGAAAGGACAAGACGCCAGCATAACGGCCCAAGCCGCAACACAGTTGACTTTCCTGAGGCCGTTTTCCTCCCCAAACCCGCCTGCCCCTCCAAGAATCCATTTCCTGAAGGTAGAAAGGGACAACTCGTACTTCCCAACCTCAGGGTTCGCTCCTCCACCCTGCTCAGGCTTCAGCTTTCTTGCCTATGAGGTTTCGGAGCCGATGTGTGGTTTAACCGAACAGAACTCATCGCTCCCAGCACGAACGCGGCAGCGAGGACGTGGATTCTACTCAACCCGAGTGGGATTTTTCCCCATGGAGCTTTTGAGCAAAAGTTCAACCTCACCGCTTTCTTTCAACATCAAAAATCAAACACGGGATGCAGCGGCATGAGCCAAACAGCCACAAAAGTCAACAATTCTAGGGAGTTTTCCCCTAATTTGAGCAGTTGTGCGAGCTTCACCGCTGCCTCCAGAACCCAAGGAGGGCATCGCCCATTCCCAACCGGAACGCTTTGTTCCACAGAGCCGACAAAACCCAACCCGGAACCAGTGGCTGAGCTTTCCCAGCTCAAATTCCAAGCCCAAACTCCCTCTGGAAGCGATATTTACCTATTTTTCAACACCGAGGTAGCGCGGAAGAGCAAACTCTTACCCTTAAAAGGATCCGGCTTCTGTTTTGTGCCCTCCTTCTCGGTCAACTCCTGGCGGCGCTTCTCAATTTTCTTATTCCGGTTGACGATGTATTCCTAGAAGGAACAAGGACCAAACTCACTGTCCCACTCACAACTCACCGGGATGAGTGAGGAGCTCCAAGGGGAACCTGGCTCTCCAAGAACACCCGCTGTCAGTGAATAAACTTGGCCAGTGGGGTGGTCTCCTTTCCCCATCCCGTTGTTTCCACCACAGCAAGAGCTGCAAAGATCTGAATCGGAGCCAAACAGAAGCCGGCGCCTGTATCACCATCAGATTCCTTGGGGGAGACCCCAAAACCTTGAAAAATGGCCCCAAAACGCAACCACCGGTCATTTGGAAATGAAAACACCCTGGTTTTTATCCCACCTTCCTCAGCTCTAGGTGTGGAGACAGCAGAGAACATCTCTGGAAGAGCAATTCCCAGCCTTTCTGTTCAAATTCATCCAATTAACTTTCTCTCCCAATAAGAAACCCCCAGGAAGTCACGTCATGACGTCAATGATGATGCGTTAACGAGCTAAGCGAGCCCGGAGCCGGTGGAATGTATTTGTGTGGATGTGTGGATGAATTTGGAACATCTTCTGGTCCCCAGAGAAGACTACAAAGGCCAAAATCAGCCTGAAAAGCCCAAAGCCGGCTCGAAGAGCCCAAAGCCGGCCCGGTGAAGGTCAAAGCCAACCTGGTGAAGCCCCAAAGCCAACCTGGAAAAGGCCATCGCAGATGGATGGAAGGGTGGAGCTCACACCAGAGAAGCCACCCACCTGCAGAAACTCAACAGTTTTATCCGGGAGTTTGGTACCGATGTATCTCAAAGTCTCCTTGTGGAACTTGCTCTGGAGGTGCTTCTGGATCTCCTCTTCCTCAAAACTGCGGAACTTGCAGACGGAGCAGGCAAACTGGATTCTAAACAAAGCAATCGGATCACGAATGAGGAACGAGCTCTGCTTAAGGAGAACATCAAGAAGATGTGACCATCACCACCCCATTGCAGTTTTCCACCTCTCTGCTCTCCAAGAGCCCATCCCACACAGTTTTCCTTCCCCACGGACCTTTCCAATCGCTGTGGCACCTGCACGGATTAAACCTCCTCCTTAAAACGCGCTACGCGAGCAGAAGCTAAAAACCTACAGGAGTTTGAAAGCCAAATTTGCAGGGCAGGAGGTGAATCGGATCCTCGCTCCGATGTCAAAAGCCTTGATACCAACCACCTGGTGCCGCTTTTGTTGACCTCTTTACCCTTCCAATCGCTTATTTCAAGAGCGAGGACGCAGGACCAGCCCCTTGGAACACCCTTTGGATGGGTAATTCCACACCGATCTGCAAATCCAACCCTACAGTGTTGTCTTTGTCTTAAAAAAAGCCACAAAATGGGAAAAATCCTGCTGGAATTGCAGTGTGGAGCTTCATAAAACCACATCCAGCACCTCAAAGTTCTTCTGTTTTAACACCACAGGAATATCCTTGGTAAATATTCCTCAAGAATGGAAAAGCTTCCTGCTTTCCTCACCTGTCCATAGCACGATCGCGCATGCGGTCTCTTCTCCGCTGCTTCTCCCTCTTCTTTTTCATCTCATCGTCATCGTCTTCACAACCATCTCCAGATGCTGGCGAAGGGGAAGAACAGGAATTGGAACGATTGGGTTCCCAATCCCCTGCTCCGATGGCTGAGGTGGGTTTGGGGACCTGAATCCCTTGGTTTCCTCTTCACTCTCAGCTTCACGAAGTCACAAGTTCTCCCTCTCTCAAGGTGGCAGCACCCTCTTTCCAAGGTTTCCAGTACTAGAAACCCCAAGCCCTCCTCTACCCCAGCTCCTCCGCTTCCCAGTGCACCAGGATGAGCCGCTAGGGGAAAACATCTCGACTTCTATGCTACTGCAGATCCCTCCATCCCTCAGGAGGAGCTGCTCCTTCTCTTCATATTCCCTTTTTTCTCCAGTTTTCACCTTTTATCCACAAGGCTGAAAACGCTCCTCAAGGAACCTCAGCAACAAAAACCAGCAGCGATGCCGGCGGTTTGGTTCCTTGGGATGGTTTGGGACGAGTTCCTCATGTCACCTTCCCAAGAATTCCTTGATAATTATTGAGAAAGCTAAAAACAACCCAATTCCTGCAGTGATTTGGGGTAAGAAGCCACGAGCTGGAGCTCTGTCAGCCTCAGCCAGACCCAGTAAAGATTCCTTGATACCATTTTCATAGAATCATGGAAAGGGTTGCATTGGAAGGGACCTCAAAGCCCATCCAGTTCCAACCCCATGGGCAGGGACCCCTCCCACCGGCTCAGGGGGCTCCAAGCCCCATCCAACCTGGCCTTCAACACCTCCAGGGATGGGGCAGCCACCACTGCTCGGGGCACCCTGGGCCAGGGCCTCCCCACCCTCCCAGGAGAACATTGCTCCCCAAGATCTCAGCTCCATCTCCCCTCACGCAGCTCCAAACCCTTCCCCTCGTCCCATCCCTGCACTCCCTGAGCCACAGCCCCTCCCCAGCTTCCCTGGAGCCCCTTTCCCTCCTGGAAGCTGCTCCAAGGTCTCCATGGAGCCTGGACAACCCCAGCTCCGCCAGCCTGGCCTCACATGGGAGGTTCTCCAGCCCTTGGATCATCTCCGTGGCCTCCTCTGGCCTCGCTCCAACAGCTCCACGTCCTTCCTGGACACCAAACCCAAATACTAAAGGGAGGCTTAAACAGGGATTTTAACCTCCAGCCACAGCTTGGTTTCCACATGGAAAACAACGCAATGCAGCAACAGAAGCCTTGCACCTGATTTTCCCCGAGTCCCGCTAACGCAGGAGGTGCAACACGTGTGGGGTTGATGTGACCTTCCCAAAAACCCCAATCCCAAAGCAGCTGAGGTGGATTCCACCCCTTTGGACCACAGGGTTTTAAATCAATGTTCTAACACACCTTCTACTTGAAAAAAATCAAACCCAAACCGGGTTTAACCCAGCAACTGAAGCCTCCACGGAGAATTTAGCTCCCGATATCCCCGCTGTGAGACATCCACATCCCCCTCCACCTTTCAAGAAGGAGAAACCAACACCATGGCCGAGATCTCTCCATAGAGTGGGCAACCCTCTATGCCAAAGAGCTCAGAAGAAATGGAGCTGGTTTGGCACCTCCTTGCTAACCAGGGCAGGGCAAGCACCGGAGCCTCACTCTAGGAAAAGGTCACCGCAGGAGCTGCACCCAAGCTTTGACCCAATCGAGCTCCGAAGCGAAACAGACGGATTTGGAGCAGGATTAGTCCAGGAGAGGGGGTAACACCTCACCTTCCTCCACCAAATCGCCCGAGCTCCCGTTCTCCTGGAAGAGAGAAACACAAAAAGGCACTGACGTTACTTATGGGGATGTGGAGGTTCCACAGTCCAGGCTGGGGATTAATTAATTAATGGGGGATTAATTAATGGGGGATTAAATGTCCTTTATTATTCATGTTCCCAGATCAATTCTTTTCCATAGACCGGGTCGTACGGCACCGCTAAGGCATCGCTTCTCGTTATCAGAACTTAAAATACGAGGCAGCTGGGAAACGCGGTGCCGAGGTTCCATCGGGAACCACACGGCAACGCCCCCCGATCCAGCCTGGAAAAGCAACTGCTGGGTGGAAACCGGTTTCTCATCCCAGCTCAGCCCTGTGGAGCCTCCTCAGGAGCAGAGGAACGGGCCGAGGGTTCCCACCGCAAAGGTGTTTCGTGCGCCTTGGCGCAAACGGAAGGGCACGAGGAAAGGACGGAGCGAACGCCTTCACGATAAATGGCTTCAAAACGCCATTTCTGGGTGGTTTGAACTACTTTGACCCTCGGTGCAGCACAAAGCACAGAGAAAACTGCTCGACTGGTTCAATATTCCCCGAAAGAGCGATGAGAAAAGGCTACTTACACCTTTGTCGGCTTCGTCTCCCGATTTCTCCTCCCCGTCGCCCTCATCTGCTGTGGAAAAGAGAAACCACTCAGCTGGGGTTGGGGTGCTTCTCTCCCTCTCTTGCTCTCCAAGGGGCTCCAAATAAATCCCTGCGCGCCGCTCCGGCGGCTCGGACCCCACGATGATGGCAAAGGGCTCCTGGGCTCCTCAGCACCCGCCAGCCTCCACTGCAAACCCCGTCCTGGCTTTCCCGATGCTCACCTCAAGCATCCCGTTTTGGTACAAAATACAGGGACAAAAGGATCTTGGAGTGGGCTCCAGGAAAGCTGGAGAGGGTTCTTTTTTCCAAGGGCATGGAGTGATGGGATGAAGGGAAATGGCTTTAAATTGGAAAGGGGGAATGGATCTTGGATGAACTCCCAATGTTCTCCTGGCTCTTCAGTAGCAGCGACATCGGAACAAATCCGAGGACGAGAAGCATTGCCAGCAGGTCAAGGGTGGTGATTCTTCCCCTCTGTTCCGCTCTCGTGAGACCCCACCTGGAGCTCTGTGTCCAGTTCTGGAATCTCCACCACGAGGAGGAGATGGAGCTGTTGGAGCGGGTGCAGAGGAGGCCACGGAGATGATCCAAGGGCTGGGGAACCTCTGCTATGGGGACAGGCTGGGCTTGTTCAGCCTGGAGAGGAGAAAGCTCCAGGGGGGACTCATAGCAGCCTTCCAGTACCCGAAGGGGCTCCAGGAAAGCTGGGGAGGGACGTTTTCCAAGGGCTTGGAGTGACAGGACGAGGGGGAACGGCTTTAAATTGGAAGGAGGACAATTTAGATTGGACACTGGGGAGAAATTCTTCATGATGTGGGTGGGAAGCCCTGGCCCAGGTTGCCCAGAGCCACGGTGTCTGCCCCATCCCTGGAGGTGTTGAAGGCCAGGTTGGATGGGGCTTGGAGACCCCTGATCCAATGGGAGGGGTCCCTGCCCATTGGGTTGGAACTGGATGGGCTTTGAGATCCCTTCCAACCCAACCCATTCCTTGATTCTAAGATTACGAAGCCCAAGGCCTTGCAGGAGCTTTCTAACAACGCTAACGACCCAAACTAACGACCGTCAGTCAATATAACACTAAAAAAGGGGAAAGTGGGTGATATCAGGGGGTTGAGGAGGACCTCGCACCGTTCTCCGTGTCGTCTCCCTCGCTGTCTGTCTTGGCCTGTTTGCTGTCCGGTTCGTCTCCGCTTTGCGACTGCTTTCGCTTCCGGCCTCCTCCCTCGCCGTCCGATCGCCCTCCGGAACGGTTGCGGAAACCTCTTCTCTTGGGCTACAAGATGGGAAGAAACCAATGGGATCAACCAACTCAAGACACTAAAAAAAGCTTAAATAACAAAAGATTTCCACCACTCTTGGGACTTGGTTTTGGCTGGAAAAGGGGTTTAGAGCTGGGTTAGCGTCCCTGGAGAGCGGATTTGGGATGGGGTCAGCACTCAGAGGCTCCGTTTTACGTGGAAATGGCACAAACTTGGTGGCCCCTTGCTCTATCCAAGATGATCGTGCTGGTTTTTTCTTAATTTTGGTTAATTTTTGCCTGGTTTTGAAGAATTTTTGCCCGGTTTTGGCCAATTCTTGCCCGGTTTGGTCCAATTTTGGGCTGGTTTTGGCCAATTCCTGCGGGTTTGGGCCAATTTTGGGCTGGTTTTGGCCAATTCCTGCGGGTTTGGGCCAATTTTGGGCTGGTTTTGGCCAATTCCTGCAGGTTTGGTCCAATTTTTGCCCGGTTTTGGCCAATTCCTGCAGGTTTGGTCCAATTTTTGCCCGGTTTTGGCCAATTCCTGCAGGTTTGGTCCAATTTTTGCCCGGTTTTGGCCAATTCCTGCAGGTTTGGTCCAATTTTTGCCCGGTTTGGGCCAATGCCTGCAGGTTTGGGCCAATTTTGGGCTGGTTTTGCCCAATTCCTGCGGGTTTGGGCCAATTTTGGGCTGGTTTTGGCCAATTCCTGCGGGTTTGGGCCAATTTTGGGCTGGTTTTGGCCAATTCCTGCAGGTTTGGTCCAATTTTTGCCCGGTTTGGGCCAATTCCTGCAGGTTTGGGCCAATTTTTGCCCGGTTTTGGCCAATTCCTGCAGGTTTGGGCCAATTTTGGGCTGGTTTTGGCCAATTCCTGCGGGTTTGGGCCAATTTTGGGCTGGTTTTGGCCAATTCCTGCGGGTTTGGGCCAATTTTGGGCTGGTTTTGGCCAATTCCTGCGGGTTTGGGCCAATTTTGGGCTGGTTTTGGCCAATTCCTGCGGGTTTGGGCCAATTTTGGGCTGGTTTTGGCCAATTCCTGCGGGTTTGAGCCAATTTTGGGCTGGTTTTGGCCAATTCCTGCGGGTTTGGTCCAATTTTTGCCTGGTTTTGGCCAATTTCTGCAGGTTTGGGACAATTTTGGGCTGGTTTTGGCCAATTCCTGCAGGTTTGGTCCAATTTTTGCCTGGTTTGGGCCAATTCCTGCAGGTTTGGTCCAATTTTTGCCTGGTTTGGGCCAATTCCTGCAGGTTTGGGCCAATTTTTGCCCGGTTTTGGCCAATTCCTGCAGGTTTGGGCCAATTTTGGGCTGGTTTGGTCCAATTTTTGCCCGGTTTGGGCCAATTTTTGCCCAGTTTGGGCCAATTTTGGGCTGGTTTTTCCGTGGTGGAAGCAAGCGGAATTACGAATTCAGCCGAAGAGCGGAGCCCACCCAGCGAGAGAAGCAAAACCCAACCTTCCCAAGTGAGGAAACGACGGAGAGGACTTACCATGAGCGCGTTGGTTTGCCAGGGCACCGTTCCCATCCTGTCTCTGTTCCGCTGCCTCCCCATTCCGTACGGAACATTTCCGTACCGTCCCATTCCCATGCCCGACATTCCCATCATGCCATAGTCATAGTCTCCGTAGTCACCGTAATCTCCGTAGTCGCCATAATCCCCGTAATCCCCATAGTCGCCGTAATCGCCGTAATCTCCGTAATCGCCGTAATCGGGAACGAGGGCTTGGGAAAAGAGGGATGGGAGCCTGTTGGATCCAGCTCCCCCCATCCCACGCCCACCCATGTAGTTCAACTCGTTCCATCGCGCCGAGAGGCGCTCAGAGCTGGAGGACGGCATGAAGTGGTCGGAACGGTTGAAAGTGTTCAGGCGGCCGCGGTTTTGACCGCGGTTTTGACCTCGGCCTCGAATCAGCCCGTAGTTGTTTCCTCGGTTGCGAGATTGATCCCTGCGGTTGTCGAACTGGCTCCCGAAGGAATCGTTCCGGTCGCTTCCAACTTCTCCGTAGTCATAGCCGGATCGGTACATGTCGCGCTCGTTGAGCGAAGACCTCGAGTCGTACGAGTCGAAGGACTCGAATCGGAAAGAGCTGCGTGGGAGGAGACAACGTCAGCAGCCAGAACGTCCCCACGCATCGCGGAGGCGCCCGCAGCCGCTTTTATCACAGTCCCAAAGGATTTGCCCAGAAATGTGGAATAAAACCCTCCTTAAACCGTGCGTAATCCTTGCTTTCCTTATCCTCCTCCATCCGGTCCAGTGGGAGGTGTCTCTACTCATGGAGTTGGAACTGGATGGGCTTTAAAGCCCCTTCCAACCCAACCCATTCCATGATTCCATGAATCCACCCCGTTTCACTTCACCTGGTGCCACACGAGGTCACCATGTTTCTCAAACCATGACTTTTTGGCCAAAATGCAGCCCTTCCCCTTAAAACGCGACTCCAGAAGCAAAGCAAAGGGCGACCACTTGACCAACAGCAGCGTTTCTACACCGTGAAGGTCATTTAAGGCATCACGTTGAGATCAAACGCGTGTTGGAGTGGTTGAAGGCCAGGTTGGATGGGGCTTGGAGCCCCCTGGCCCAGTGGGAGGGGTCCCTGCCCATGGGATTGGATCTGGATGAGCTTTGAGGTCCCTTCCAACCCAAGCCATTCCATGATTCTATGAGGAGAGGGAAAAACTAAGGTCATTTTCCAGGGAAGGGAGGCTGGATGGTGTCTGCGCCATTAGAACGGCTCCATCTCAAATGTACAACGATTAAAAGCCGTCGGTTTATACTATTAAAAATAAAGTCACCTCTCCTGGTCGTCCATGCCGTCCCCGGCGCCACCGCTGCCCTCCTTGGAGAGCATATCCAGCCTCTGGTTGATCTTGGCGATGATGGAATCCGAGTTATCGTTGGCCGAAGACTCGGTGCCGTAGGAGGCGACGGGCATGGCGGCCCCGACGTCGGCGTTCAGGCTCAGATCCGAAGCTTTGGGCGTCTCCCAGCTGCCGGAGGCGGCGGCGGCGTAGCTGTACGTGGCCGCCGTGTTGGCGGTGGTGGTTTGGGGGCTGTAGTAGTCGTAGCCTTCATAGCCTGGAAGGAAAGGGAGGGAAGATCCACGTTAATCCCACTTATAAAGACGGACCTGGACGAAGAGGTTGGACGTGAAGGGATCCCCAAGCAGTTGGGCTTCAGCTCCCTCCGAGGACGAGCGCACGCGGGGCTCGGGCAGAGCCAACGGGACACGGGGACGGAAAAAGAGGGACCTTTTCGCATCCCGGAGCTCAGTTTTCCACTTTAGGGAGCGGAGGGAGCGGCGGCCGCCGGGACGGAGTCGCTGCCCCAAAACACCGCGAGCACCGAGCGAGGGGGAACGGAAGAAATGAAAGAGGGAGGGAAGGAGAGAATAAAGGACTGAACGAGGGAGGGAGGGAATGAGAGGATAAATAAATGAGGGAGGGAATGAATGAAGGAATAAATAAATGAGGGAGGGAATGAGAGAATAAAGGACTGAACGAGGGAGGGAGGGAATGAATGAAGGAAGGAGGGAGGGAGGGAATAAGGGAGTGAATGAATAAAGGAAGGAAAGAGAAAATAAATAAATGAGGGAGGGATGAGGGAATAAATGACAACGTGTGAATGAATGAATGAGGGAGGGAACAAAGGAGGGAGCGAACAAACGAGGGAGGGAACGAAGGAGGGAGCGAACAAACGAGGGAGGGAATGAAGGAGGGAGCGAACAAACGAGGGAGGGAACGAGAAAATAAACGACTGAATGAGTGAATGAATGAAGGAAGGAAGGAGGGAGGGAGGGAGGGAATAAGGGAGTGAATGAATAAAGGAGGTAATGAGGGAATAAATAAATGAGGGAGGGAATGAGGGAATAAATGACTGAATGCGTGAATGAATGAATGAATGAGGGAGGGAACGAAGGAGGGAGCAAATAAACGAAGGAGGGAACAAGAAAATAAATGAGGGAGGAAACGAGAAAATAAACGACTGAAAGAGTGAATGAATGAAGGAAGGAAGGAGGGAGGGAATAAGGGAGTGAATGAATAAAGGAAGGAAAGAGAAAATAAATAAATGAGGGAGGGAATGAGGGAATAAATGACTGAATGCGTGAATGAATGAATGAATGAGGGAGGGAACGAAGGAGGGAGCGAATAAACAAGAGAGGGAACGAGAAAATAAACGAGGGAGGGAACGAAGGAGGGAGCGAACAAACGAGGGAGGGAATGAGAAAATAAATGAGGGAGGGAACGAGAAAATAAACAACTGAATGAGTGAATGAATGAAGGAAGGAAGGAGGGAGGGAATAAGGGAGTGAATGAATAAAGGAGGTAATGAGGGAATAAATAAACGAGGGAGGGAACGAAGGGGGGGACGAAGAAGGGAATGAATGAGTGCATAAATGGGTGAGGGAGGAGAGCAGCCCAACTCTGCTGTGTGAGGTGGAAAACGGCTCCGCTCGCCGCAGCCCGAGTCCCAACCCAGAGGGGTTTTAGCACCTACCTTGCCAACTCTGGGCGTTCGCGGCGTAGGTACCTGCGTGGGACAAGAGAAAAGGCCTTCAGCTCCAAAGGGAAAAGCTCAGAGGGAAACGCTGCTCATTTAATGGCCACTAAAACTCCCCCACAAGGAGGGACAGGGAGAAGCTGGGACCCCACCCCACCCCCCCCAAAGCGAATTTTGAGGATGAAACGTATTTAAAAAAAGTGTATTTTTGCCATGTTTTGAATTGGTTTTGTCTATTTGCACTCAAAATCAACTCAAATGGTTCCATAAAACCCCTCAAAGGAAAAAAAAAAACAGGGGCAAAGGGAATTAGAACGATCCCTTTCGGGAGCTTCCAGGCTGCCGTTACGGCCTGGGATGGGAAGGAATTCCAAGGGAGAGCGTGTGTGTGTCCCCCCCCAGCCAGGCTCCACCTAAAACATCCCAGGAGATCGGAGCCGGGCACTGGGAATCGGAACCATCGCAGGAAGAGGACAAGGGTGGTAGAAGGCATCTCCGTACGACCAGGAAGAAGCAAAAGCAAGTTGTGCTCCCAACCCAAGGCTCGCAGTGGTGGTCTTCACCCTTCCAGTCTCACCTTGGGTGCTGGTGGCCCCGGTGCTCCAGGTGCCGTAACCTGCAAGGAGAAGGAGGGAAGGATCAGAAGGGATTGACCCACCCAGCTCCGTGCCGGCACGGTTTGGGGAGCAGCCCAAATTCTGGGTGGTTTCAGCAACCCAAAGGACAACGGGAGGTTGGAATTAACGCCCCCCTCCGGGGTTTTGGAAGAGAAATTTGGTTGAGGGAGCGTTTGTGCTGCAAAGCGACGCTCGTACGGGAGGAAATGGAACAGAATCAAGGGATGGGTTGGGTTTGAAGGGACCCCAAAATCCATCCAGATCCAACCCCACGGGCAGGGACACCCCCCACTGGGTCAGGGGGCTCCAAGCCCCATCCAACCTGGCCTTCAACACCTCCAGGGATGGGGCAGCCACCACTGCTCTGGGCACCCTGGGCCAGGGCCTCCCCACCCTCCCAGGAGAACATTGCTCCCCAAGATCTCAGCTCCATCTCCCCTCTCGC
This sequence comes from Neomorphus geoffroyi, assembly GCA_033558235.1. Lineage (NCBI taxonomy): Eukaryota > Metazoa > Chordata > Aves > Cuculiformes > Neomorphidae > Neomorphus > Neomorphus geoffroyi. The sequence goes on from JAUMJM010000101.1 coordinate 91,268, forward strand.
AGCTCCAAACCCTTCCCCTCGTCCCATCCCTGCACTCCCTGAGCCAGAGCCCCTCCCCAGCTTCCCTGGAGCCCCTTTCCCTCCTGGGAGCTGCTCCAAGCTCTCCCCACAGCCTTCTCCTCTCCAGGCTGGACAACCCCAGCTCTGCCAGCCTGGCCTCACACGGGAGGTTCTCCAGCCCTCACAGCATCTCCGTGGCCTCCTCTGGCCTCGCTCCAACAGCTCCAGCTCCTTCCTGCCCTGAGGACTCCAGAGCTGGACCCGGGGCTCCAGGTGGGGTCTCCCCAGAGCGGAGCAGAGGGGCAGAACCCCCTCCCTCCCCCTCTGCTCCCCCTGCTTTGGCTGCAGCCCAGGCTGAGGTTGGATTTCTGGGCTGGGAGCGCCCTTTGGTGCCTCCTGTGGAGCTTCTCCTCCCCCAGCACCCCCAGTCCTTCTCCTCAGGGCTGCTTCCCATCACGTCATCGCCATCACGTATCGACACCAGGGGTTGCCCCGATCCAGGTGTAGGACCTTGCCCTTGGCCTTGTAGAACCTCATGAGGTTCTCACAGCCCCACGTCTCCATCCTGCAATAACGAAGCACCCCAAGGACTCAAGCGGCATCGGGAAGGGATGTTTGGATGGGGTAACACCGGCAGAGACGTCCTTTTAACTCAGGAGGCAGCAAGAGCCCAGCCCTAACACAAAACCTCACAGGAAACGGGGCCCTGTGGCCCCAAAACACAGTGGTTTTCACCCAAATGGAGTCCCACACCTCTTTGCACCCCTGGATTCCATTGGATGTTGCTCCCCATCTTCGCGTTCCATGGGCAAATGGCGGCACTGGGCTCGCCAACACATGGGGCGCGTCTCGTTCACACCGGGGTCACCACCGTTATCTCATTCTTCCAAGAAATGAGGAAATCTGGGCTAAGGGAACACCCTGAGCTTCCAGTCTGGATTCCAAACGTGGGAATGGATTCCAAACGTGGGGGGGGGGGGGGGGGGGGCGGGAAGAACCATTGAATCATGGAATGGGTTGGAAGGGACCTCAAACCCAATGAAATAAACCCTCATCGTCTTCCTCTTGGGAAAACAGACACAAGGAGGCGCAGAGTGGGACAAACCCAACCGGGAAGGGACCGTTTGACTGAGCTGGGCACGCCGTGTGTCTTCATTCCCAGTTGATTCCCAGACAGCGCTCCCTGAGCTCCTGGAAAAGCTTGGGAATCGTTTTTCTCGGCACGTTTCTACAAGCGGGAGGTGAACCCCGAGGCGACAGAGCAACGCTGAGAGATTTCCTTTGTCCTGTTGACGTGGAGAGCTGCGAAAGGAAGGAAAAACCAGCCGGGGTGCGGGGGTTTGATCAGGGAATTCCTTCCGGAAGCAGAAGTTTGAGGTTCTCCTGCTGATTTCAACAAAGGACGTTCTCCAGGGATAAAGGCTGGAATCATGAAGGGTTCGGATTAAATCCCCATCTCACAGCTCCTACGTGAAGCTGCTCTCCTGGGAAACCTTCTCCCAAGGAACTGCGCGATTCCAGTCAGAATAATCTGGTTGGGAAAGACCTCAGAGATCATCGACTCCACCGTCCCTTTCCCTCAGCAACTCAACGAAGCTGGGGATGCACCGAGCTTCATCCCTAAAACCCCAAATCTCCAAGATCCACAACATCTCCTTCTTTTTTACACCATGGAAGGGTAAAATTCCACGACAAAACGCCTTGGGAGCTGCAACGCGCTCAGAGCGTTGGGTTTACCCAACGTTCTGCACAGCAAAGGGGAAGATCCCGTCGCCAACGTCCTGAGATCCTTCTGGGAATAACACTCAGCTCCCTAAACTCCTCCAAGACTCGCCGAGACGTCGGCAGAGAGAAACCGACACTCATCGAGGATGATCCAACTCAGATTTGAGGTGGTTTTATTCCCATCTCGGTTTCCCACCTCATTTTTCTGCCTAAAGAACTGGTGGAACCGTTAAAAACCATTTAAAGAGATGCTGGGATGGCATCTCCAGCAGGATGGAAGTGGAGATGGAAGGAAGCAGGGAAGAGCAACCTGTGGATAGGTTGGCGTCAGCACGATGGCGGGATGGAAAACGTTGGGCATTGAGGACTGGATAAACCCAGGCAGCAATGGCATCGCTGCGCCATCAACCCCCACCGCGGTCATAATTCCATCGGAAAACCCAAGGAGGTGTTTTCAAACATCTCGTGGGGCCTCAGCAACCCTGGATGTGGACCTGAAGCCGGAATTCCAGGGGGGAGGAGGAGGCAGGGGTTGGAGAAGTTGGGCTGCCACCTGCTTTGGGCTCAGATCGGGGTGCGCGGAGCCAAGTGCTGCCTCTCACCCCCGGACAAACGTCATCGAAGGACTTTAACCCACCAACATCCAGCTGGTGAAGGTCCATCATGAGGATTCCCTTCCAGTTTCCCTTTTCCAAGCCAAACGAGGCTCCCAGAGTGCTGGCGCGACCAAACTCGACGCCGTTTCCTGCGTCGATGAAGGAAGTTGGGGTTTCCCCTTTAAAAGTCACTTCCCCACGCTGGGAAACCAGAGTTTCTCCACCATTTTGGGGTGGTTTCACCTGGTTTCTGCTTCGTTTTCGCACCATTTTGTTGTTGCCATTGTCCTCTGGACAATCATGGAACCAGGGAATGGGTTGGGTTGGAAGGGACCTCAAAGATCGTGGAACCAAGGAACGGGTTGGGTTGGAAGGGACCTCAAAGATCGTGGAACCAGGGAATGGGTTGGGTTGGAAGGGACCTCAAAGATCATGGAACCAGGAATGGTTTGGAAGGGACCTCAAAGATTATGGAACCAGGAATGGTTTGGAAGGGACCTCAAAGATCATGGAACCAGGGAATGGTTTGGAAGGGACCTCAAAGATCATGGAACCAGGGATTGATTTGGGTTGGAAGGGACCTCAAAGATCATGGAACCAGGGATTGATTTGGGTTGGAAGGGACCTCAAAGATCATGGAACCAGGGATTGATTTGGGTTGGAAGGGACCTCAAAGATCGTGGAACCAGGAATGGGTTGGAAGGGACCTCAAAGATCATGGAACCAGGAATGGGTTGGGTTGGAAGGGACCTCAAAGATGACGGAACCTCCTCTCCCCTCCAAACGCCCCGTCCCGCATCCAAACGCCCCCTCCCGTTCCAAGAGGGTCGGGACCCCCGCACTGAGGGGGGGGCGTGGCCGCGCGGCCGCCATTTTGTGTCGTCGTTAGAAATGGGCCCAGCTCCATTTCCGCCCCCCCCCCGGCCCCCCCGCGCTTAACCAGCCCCATCCACCAATCAGCGGCGCCCTACAGCTTGAGCGACGTCTCGAGCAGCCAACCAGCGCTGGCGTCGCCTCACAGGGAGAGGGCACAGCAACCCCCCCCAAACTCAACCAGCACAACCCATCAATCAGCAACACCCTGAGCCAATCAGTATTCGCGTTGCCTCCGGGGGGCGGGCCCAGCGCCCGCCCGCTTAAATTGCCTTCACCCACCAATCAACGGTGGCCTTGCGCTGAGCGACGTCATGCTCGGCCAATCAGCGCTGGCGTCGCCTGTTGGGGGGCGGGCCAAGCACTTCCCGCAGGAGCTGCGCCCCCCTCCTTCCCACACTCCCCGCCGCTCTGGGCGTCGCAAGAGGACGGAGCCGCCTCCATCCCAGAGAAGGGGAGAGAATGAGAGAGCAGGGCCGCTCCCCGCCGCTTCCGCTGCCGCACCTACCTCCGTATCCCGGCTCCATCGCTGCGCTCCGGCCCGCGGCACCGCCACCGCCCGCCCCTCTCAGCGCCGCCTCGGCGCACGCGCGCCGCGACCTCCGCCCATTGGGCCTCGCCACCCATCGCGCGCTCCTATTGGCCACGCTCCAGGAGCCCCGCCCCCACAGCTCATTGGCTGAGCCATCAGAGGCTCCACCCGCGCGCCGCTCCTATTGGCCATCGTGTCCCGCCCCGCCCCTCCCGTCAATCACAGCCCTTCCCGCTCTTGATTGGACGGCCGCACGTGGGCTTGGAGCGTCTCATTGGCTGGGTTCCAGGAGCCTCGGCTACCGCTTTTCATTGGCTGAGCCCCCTAGAGATACCGCCCTCCCGCCCCGCTCACTGCCTACGCCCCGCGCTTATTGGCTAATCCTCCTCCCATTGGCCAGCGCGCCCCTCTCCCTCTTATTCGTCTGCAATGCGATTGGCGGAGGCGCTCCCGCCCCCTCGTCAATCACAGCCGTCCTTGGTCTTGATTGGCTGCGCTCCCGCAACCCTCGCCCCCACCGCTTATTGTCCCAGCTCTCTTAGAGACGCACGAAAGGCCCGTCCTGCCCATTGGCCGCCCAACGGAAGGCCCTCCCCCACTTCTCATTGGCTAAGCTCTGAGAGACCCCCGCCTTTCCGCCTCCCCCATTGGCCGACGAGCTTCGCTGGGCTGTCAATCACAGCCGTTCCTACTCTTGATTGGGCAGCTGTGCCCTGGCTCGCGGCGTCTTAGTCACCTCACTCCGCAAGCCCCACCCCCTCCGCTCATTGGCGGAGCCCACTCCCGCCTATTTTCATCTGCGATTCTATTGGTGGAGGCTTTCAAGCGCTCCCCGTCAATCACGGCCGTTCCCGCTCCTGATTGGGTTCCGTCCACCGCGCGGGTTCTGCCCCCGCACGCCCCTCCCTCTCCACCACCCCCTGTGCAAAATGGAGGGGTCAGAGTTCCCGCCCCCCCCGCCCCCTCAGCAGCCACCGCTCCCAATTCCGCTCCTTTTTATCTTAAAATCACTTTACACGTAAAATACAAAAATAATCCCGGGGGGGGGGGACACCCCCCAAGACCCCCCCCAGCCCTGGGGGACACAGTGACATTGGGGGGAGGGTGGCTTTGTGTGCCTCCCCCCCCCCCCCGAACCCCCCTCACAGCTCCAGGGGGATAAAGGGGACACAGTGGCAAAGGGGGGGGGGGGCGTCCCCCCCAGTTTGAGGGGGACGTGAGGGGGGGGGGGGCTGTGATGTTCCCCCTGTGACACCCCCCCCCCAATTCTAGGGGACACAGTGACAAAGGGGGGGGGTGGTCTGTGTTGTGTCCCCTCCCCCAGTTTGAGGTTGATATCGGGGGGGGGGGGGGGGGGGCTGTAGTGTCCCCTGTGACCCCCCCCCAATTGCAGGGGACACAGTGACAAAGGGGGGGGGTCTGTGTTGTGTGTCCCCCCCCCAGTTTGAGGTTGATATCGGGGGGGGGGGGCTGTAGTGTCCCCTGTGACCCCCCCCCCCCAATTCCAGGGGACACAGTGACAAAGGGGGGGGGGTGTCTGTGTTGTGTCCCCCCCCCGTTTGAGGGGGACGTGAGGGGGGGGGGGGCTGTGATGTTCCCCCTGTGACCCCCCCCCAATTCCAGGGGACACAGTGACAAAGGGGGGGGGGGGGCTGTAGTGTCCCCTGTGACCCCCCCCCAATTGCAGGGGACACAGTGACAAAGGGGGGGGGTCTGTGTTGTGTGTCCCCCCCCCAGTTTGAGGTTGATATCGGGGGGGGGGGGGGGGGGGGGCTGTAGTGTCCCCTGTGACCCGCCCCCAATTCCAGGGGACACAGTGACAAGGGGGGGGGGGGCTTTGCTGTGGCCCCCACCCCAAGGTAGTCAGTGCGGGGGGGGGGGGGGACACAGTGCGTGACAGGCTCAGATTGGCACTGGGGGGGGGGGGCTCAGGGTTTGGGGGGGGTCACAGGGCTGCTTCCCCCTCCCCCCCCCCAAAAAAATCCCCCTTGGGTGAGGGGAGACCCTCAAGGAGGGGGGGGGGGGCACCAGTGTCATGGGGCCACCCAAAAGGGGGGGGCACCCCCCAATAGTGGGGTACAGCGCGGGGGGGGCACCCATGGTAGTGAGGGGGTCCCCTGGTTAAGGGGGGGGGCAAAAAAGGAGGGGGGGCTGAAAATGGGGAGGGGGGGGGGAAGGTCTGGCTGGGGGAGCCCCTCCATGGGGGTTGATCCTCCACCTCCAGGACCCCCCCCCAATATCCAAGGGGGGGCACAACCCCCACTCTTGGGGGTTCCCTGGCACTTGGGGGGCGGGGAGAGAATTTGGGGAGGGGGGGGCACCCAGGTCCTTGAGGGGATTCCATGGGGGGGGGGGACACAGGTAATTTGGGGGGGGGGCAGGATGTAGTGGGGGTCCCAGTTTGGGGGGAGGGGGGGCAAGCTGATTTTGGGGGGGGGGGAGAATTAGGGGAGGGGGCTCCCAAGTTGGGGGGTGGCACCCACATCCCCTGGGGGATGGGGGGGGGGAGGTCCATCTCCAGCAGTTTGGGAGGGTCCAGCTTTTTTGGGGGGGCCCCAATCATGGGAGACCCAGGCTGTGGTGGGAGGGGGGGTCCCTAATTCCAGGGGGGTCCCCAGTCCTGGAGTGTTTTTGTGGTCCCAAGGGGGTTCCCTGGTTTTGGGGGGGGCCCCAATTCTCAGGGGGTCCCCAATCCCGGCGGGGTCCTCTGGTCCTCGGGGGGTGTCCCTAATTATTGGGGAGGTCCCCAATGCTTGGGGGATCTCTGGTCCTCAGGGGGGGGGGGTGTGTCCCAATTCTCGGGGGGTCCCCAATCCCAGGGGGGATCTCTGAACCTGGGGGGGTCCCCAATTCTTGGGGGGTCCCCAATCCCGGGGGGGATCTCTGAACCTGGGGGGGTCCCCAATTCTTGGAGGGTCCCCAATCCTGGGGGGGATCTCTGAACCTGGGGGGGTCCCCAATTCTTGGAGGGTCCCCAATCCCGGGGGGGATCTCTGAACCTGGGGGGGTCCCCAATTCTCAGGGGGTCCCCAATCCCAGGGGGGATCTCTGAACCTGGGGGGGTCCCCAATTCTTGGGGGGTCCCCAATCCCGGGGGGGATCTCTGAACCTGGAGGGGTCCCCAATTCTTGGAGGGTCCCCAATCCTGGGGGGATCTCTGAACCTGGGGGGGTCCCCAATTCTCGGGGGGTCCCCAATCCCGGGGGGGATCTCTGAACCTGGGGGGGTCCCCAATTCTTGGGGGATCCCCAATCCTGGGGGGATCTCTGAACCTGGGGGGGTCGCCAATCTTGGGGGGGTCCCCAATCCCAGGTGGGATCACTGCTTCTGAGTGGAGGGGTCCCCAATTCTCAGGGAGTCCCCAATCCTGGGGGGGGGGATCTCTGAACCTGGGGGGGTCCCCAATGCTCGGGGGGTCCCCAATCCTGGGGGGGGGGTCCCTAGCAGCGCCCAGCCTTGGCGTCGCCGATCGCCCCCCAGACGTCGAAGACGAACTCGTCGGGGAAGGCGAAGTCTCCGAGCTGGGAGTCGAGCGCCTGCGCCAACGCGTCGGGGTCCCGCGCGTCGCGGCCCAACTCCACCATGGTGGCAGCTGCGGGGACACGGGGACAATTGGGGGGGGGGGGCACAGAGCCGGGGAGGGGGCGCAGAAATCCCAGGGAGGGGATTTGGGGGTCCCAGAAACCCAAGGGGGTGCCCAGCTCCACAGTGGTGGCGGCTGTGGGGACACTGGGAGGGGGACATGGGGACAGTTTGGGGGGGCACGGGGACATCGGGGGGGGCACAGATGGAGGGGGGGGCACAGAAACCCGGGGGGGGCGCAGAAACCCCAGGGAGGGGATTTGGGGGTCCCAGAAACCCAAGGGGGTCCCCAGTGCCACTGTGGTGGCAGTTTTGGGGACACGGGGACATCGGAGGGGACACGGGGGGGGTCCCTCATCACTGAGGGGGGGGTCCCAGCGCCCCAGGGCTGGAATAAGGGGGGGTCCCAGCACCCCAAGAGGGAGGATTGGGAGGGGGGGCAACACTCGGGGGGGGACCCTCACGACTGGGGCAGGGGGGGGGGGTCCCAGCACCTGGGGGGGGGGCTCAGGGGGGGGTCCTCATCACCAAGGTGGGGGGGGGGGTGTCAGCATCTGGGGGGACGGGGGGGCTGAACTGGTCCCCAACACCTTGAGTACGGGAGGAAACTGCAGGGGGGGGGAGGGTGAGTAGGGCACCCCTCGCCCTGGGTGGGCCTTGGGGAGCCTGAGGCTGTTTGGGGGGGGGGGTGAGGGGGGGTGGGTCCTTTGGGGGGGGTGGTCCTGGGGGTGCCCCCCCCCTTACCCAGCTCGCTGTCCCGGATGCCCATGTAGCTCTCGAGCAAATCGTCCACCTTGGCCACCGCTCGCTCCTCGAAAGCCGAGGGCTGAAAAAGGGGGGGGGGGGCCCAAAAATTAGGGAGAGGGGGGGTGGTGTCCCAGAAATTAAAGGGGGGGGTCACCAAAAATTGAGGGGACCCTGTGACACACACACACACACACACCCCAACCTTTACCTGCTCCTCGACGGTGGGGGGGCCGCGGGCACGCAGGCGCAGGGTACCCCGACCGGTGCCTATGGGGGTGCCCCCCCCGCGCCCCCCCCCGGCCCGGGGGCCGATCATGTCTGAAAGGGGTAAAAAAAGAGGGGGGGCTGTGGATTATTGGGGTCCCCCCCCCCACTTCGTCCCAGTACGGATTCGGGGGGGGCCAAAGCAACCAGAGCTCCCCAGTAGCAGGATGGGGGGGGGGGGGGGGGGCAACCAACCACCACCCCCCCCCCAAAAAAGGGAAAGGTTTGGGGGGACCCCCCAATGTTGGGGACACCCCCCCCAAAGTTGGGGGGGGGCAACAGTTCCTTGTTTGGGTTTTGGGGTCCCCCCAGCCTCCCTCTTGAATTTTGGGGTGTCCCCCCCCAACGCTTGGGATCCCCAACCCGCCCCCACCTTGAATCTTGGGGTGTCCCACCCACTAGAGGACCCCCCCCAGGTTTTGGGGATCCCCCCCAGGTTTTGGGGATCCCCCCCCCAAGTTTTGGAGGTCCCCTCAACCCCCACCTTGAATCTTGGGGTCCCCTCCACCCACCCCCAGCTTTTGGGGTCCCCATCATTCCCCCCCCCTTGAGTTTTGGGGTCCCCACCACCCCCTCCCCAGGTTTTGGGGTGCCCCCTCTTACTGGTGAGGCCCCCAGTGCTCCCAGTTACGGGTCCCACCTTACTGGTGAGGCTCCCAGTGCTCCCAGTTTGTCCAGGATGGAGGAGACCAAAGCCCGGGACCTCCCAAAGCCACCCAACCGTGTGGTCACCCTTGGGTTGGGGGACACCTTGGGGACCTCCCCAGTGTTCCCAGTCCTCCCAGTTACGGGTTCCCCTTTACTGGTGGGGCTCCCAGTGCTCCCAGTTCCCTTAGACACCACCCTCCAGTCCAGGATGGAGGAGACCACAAAGCCCTGGACACCTGGGACCTCCCAAAGCCACCCAACCGTGTGGTCACCCTTGGGTTGGGGGCCACCTTGGGGACCTCCCCAGTGCTCCCAGTACTCCCAGTTATGGGTTCCCCTTTACTGGTGAGACTCTCAGTGCTCCCAGTTCCCTTAGACACCACCCTCCAGTCCAGGACGGAGGAGACCAAAGCCCTGGACACCCAGGTCCTCCCAAAGCCACCCAACCGTGTGGTCACTCTTGGGTTGGGGGCCACCTTGGGGACCTCCCCAGTGCTCCCAGTCCTCCCAGTTACGGGTTCCCCTTTACTGGTGGGGCTCCCAGTGCTCCCAGTGTCCAGGATGGAGGAGACCAAAGCCCTGGACACCCAGGTCCCCCCAAACCCACCCAACCGTGTGGTCACCCTTGGGTTGGGGGCCACCTTGGGGACCTCCCCAGTGCTCCCAGTGCTCCCAGTTTGGGGCTCACCGAAGGCCTTGCGGGGCTCGGTGAGGCGGAGGGCGAAGGTGCGGCCGCGGGGAAGGTCCTTCAGCATCTTGGCCACCTCGTAGTGACGGGCGCCCACCAGGCTCTGCCCGTCGATGGCCTCGATCATGTCCCCCACGCTGATCACCGGGATGCGGTCGATGACGCTGCCCTCGCGGATCCGCTGTGGGGACCACGCGGGGTCACCACGGTCACCCGAGGTGCTCAGGGATGTCCCCAAGGTCCCACCAACTCCACAACCACCCAGGGTCACCACGGTCACCCGAGGTGCTCAGGGATGTCCCCAAGGTCCCACCAACTCCACAACCACCCAGGGTCACCACGGTCACGGATGTCCCCAAGGTCCCACCAACTCCAGAACCACCCGGGGTTACCGTGGTCACCCGAGGTGCTCAGGGATGTCCCCAAGGTCCCACCAACTCCACAACCACCCAGGGTCACCACGGTCACCCAAGGTGGTCAAGGATGTCCCCAAGGTCCCACCAACTCCAGAACCACCCAGGGTCACCACAGTCACGGATGTCCCCAAGGTCCCACCAACTCCAGAAACACTCAGGGTCACCACGGTCACCCAAGGTGGTCAAGGATGTCCCCAAGGTCCCACCAACTCCAGAACCACCCAGGGTCACCGTGGTCACGGATGTCCCCAAGGTTCCACCAACTCCAGAACCAGTCAGGGTCACCACGGTCACCCGAGGTGGTCAAGGATGTCCCCAAGGTCTCTCCAGCTCCAGAACCATCCAGGGTCACCATGGTCACCCGAGGTGCTCAGGGATGTCCCCAAGGTCCCACCAACTCCAGAACCACCCAGGGTCACCGTGGTCACGGATGTCCCCAAGGTCCCACCAACTCCAGAACCACCCAGGGTCACCGTGGTCACGGATGTCCCCAAGGTCCCACCAACTCCAGAACCAGTCAGGGTCACCACGGTCACCCGAGGTGGTCAAGGATGTCCCCAAGGTCTCTCCAGCTCCAGAACCATCCAGGGTCACCATGGTCACCCGAGGTGCTCAGGGATGTCCCCAAGGTCCCACCAACTCCAGAACCACCCAGGGTCACCACGGTCACGGATGTCCCCAAGGTCCCACCAACTCCAGAACCACTCAGGGTCACCACGGTCACCCAAGGTGGTCAAGGATGTCCCCAAGGTCCCACCAACTCCAGAACCACGCAGGGTCACCACGGTCCCCAACAACGATCCAGGACAACCCTTGCTGTTCTCCATCCTCACGTTGACCCAAGCTGCTCAAGGATGTCCCCAAGGTCCTCTTTACCCCAGAGACCACCCAGGCGTCCCCACGACGCTCAAGGCCGCTCTTTGGTGTCCTCCATCCCCACCTCCACACCCGACACGTCCCAACGTGTCCCTGTCCACCAGACCAAGCTCAGGACCCCCGTGGTGGTGTCACCTTGATGAAGGCGTAGCCGGCGCCGTTGTCCGTGATGGTGAGACCCAAGGCCTCCTCCGACTTGAAGACCTCGACCTCCTTGCGTTGACCCTTGGTGTGGGCGAAGATGAAGTCCTCGAGGCCGATCTGCCCGCCCAGCAGCTTCTCCATGTCCACCTTGTGGGTGTTGAGGGTGCAGAACATCACCTGCCCGGGGGTGGGGGACAAGGGGACACCTCAATAGGTGTCACCTTCTCCTGGGGGTCACCTTGAGTGGTCAGAGGACACCCCAAGGTGTGTCACCTTCTCCGTGGGGACACCTTGAGTGGTCAGAGGACACCCCAACGTGTGTCACCTTCTCCTTGGGGACACTTTGAGTGGTCAGAGGACACCCCAAGGTGTGTCACCTTCTCCTTGGGGTCACCTTGAGTGGTCAGAGGACACCCCAACGTGTGTCACCTTCTCCTTGGGAACACCTGGGGTGGTCAGAGGACACCCCAACGTGTGTCACCTTCTCCTTGAGGACACCTGGGGTGGTCAGAGGACACCCCAACGTGTGTCACCTTCTCCTTGGGGACACCTGGGGTGGTCAGAGGACACCCCAACGTGTGTCACCTTCTCCTTGGGGACACCTGGGGTAGTTGGGGGTGACAGGACCCCCCCCTACTGGGGGGACGTTGTCCATCCCTGAGCTCCCATAGCTCCCAGTGCCCTCCCAGTGCCCTCCTAGCACCCCCCCAGCCCCCAGAGGTGCCCCCAAAGCCCTCTGAGCACCCTTCCCATCAGCCCCGCCCCCCTCCCAGTAGCTCCCAGTGCCCTCCCAGCAGCTCCCAGTACCTCCCAGTGCCCTCCCAGTCTCTCCCAGTGCCCTCCTAGCACCCCCCCAGCCCCCAGAGGTGCCCCCAAAGCTCTCTGGGCACCCTTTCCCTCAGCCCCGCCCCCCTCCCAGTAGCTCCCAGTAGCTCCCAGTGCCCTCCCAGCAGCTCCCAGTACCTCCCAGTGCCCTCCCAGTGTCTCCCAGTGCCCCCCCCAGCCCCCAGAGGTGCCCCCAAAGCCCTCTGAGCACCCTTTCCCTCAGCCCCCCCAACCTCCCAGTAGCTCCCAGTAGCTCCCAGTGCCCTCCCAGCAGCTCCCAGTACCTCCCAGTGCCCTCCCAGTAGCTCCCAGTGCCCTCCTAGCACCCCCCAAGCCCCCAGAGGTGCCCCCAAAGACCTCTGGGCACCCTTTCCCTCAGCCCCGCCCCCCTCCCAGTAGCTCCCAGTACCTCCCAGTGCCCTCCCAGTGTCTCCCAGTGCCCTCCTAGCACCCCCCCAGCCCCCAGAGGTGCCCCCAAAGCCCTCTGGGCACCCTTTTCCTCAGCCCCGCCCCTCTCCCAGTAGCTCCCAGTGCCCTCCCAGCAGCTCCCAGTACCTCCCAGTGCCCTCCCAGTGCCCTCCTAGCACCCCCCCAGCCCCCAGAGGTGCCCCCAAAGCCCTCTGGGCACCCTTTCCCTCAGCCCCGCCCCCCTCCCAGTAGCTCCCAGTAGCTCCCAGTAGCTCCCAGTGCCCTCCCAGCAGCTCCCAGTACCTCCCAGTGCCCTCCCAGTCTCTCCCAGTGCCCTCCTAGCACCCCCCCAGCCCCCAGAGGTGCCCCCAAAGCTCTCTGAGCACCCTTCCCCTCAGCCCCGCCCCCCTCCCAGTAGCTCCCAGTACCTCCCAGTGCCCTCCCAGTGTCTCCCAGTGCCCTCCTAGCACCCCCCCAGTCCCCACAGGTGCCCCCAAAGCCCTCTGGGCACCCTTTTCTTCAGCCCCGCCCCCCTCCCAGTAGGTCCCAGTACCTCCTAGTGCCCTCCCAGCAGCTCCCAGTACCTCCCAGTGCCCTCCCAGTAGCTCCCAGTGCCCTCCTAGCACCCCCCCAGCCTCCAGAGGTGCCCCCAAAGCCCTCTGGGCACCCTTTCCCTCAGCCCCCCCAACCTCCCAGTACCCTCCCAGCAGCTCCCAGTACCTCCCAGTGCCCTCCCCGTGTCTCCCAGTGCCCTCCTAGCACCCCCCCAGCCCCCCCAGGTGCCCCCAAAGCCCTCTGGGCACCCTTTTCCTCAGCCCCGCCCCCCTCCCAGTAGCTCCCAGTGCCCTCCCAGTGTCTCCCAGTGCCCTCCCAGCACCCCCCCAGCCCCCAGAGGTGCCCCCAAAGCCCTCTGAGCACCCTTCCCATCAGCCCCGCCCCCCTCCCAGTAGCTCCCAGTACCTCCCAGTGCCCTCCCAGCAGCTCCCAGTACCTCCCAGTGCCCTCCCAGTCTCTCCCAGTGCCCTCTTAGCACCCCCCCAGCCCCCAGAGGTGCCCCCAAAGCCCTCTGGGCACCCTTTCCCTCAGCCCCGCCCCCTTCCCAGTAGCTCCCAGTAGCTCCCAGTGCCCTCCCAGCAGCTCCCAGTACCTCCCAGTGCCCTCCCAGTGTCTCCCAGTGCCCTCCTAGCACCCCCCAAGCCCCCAGAGGTGCCCCCAAAGCCCTCTGAGCACCCTTCCCCTCAGCCCCGCCCCCCTCCCAGTACCTCCCAGTGCCCTCCCAGCAGCTACCAGTACCTCCCAGTGCCCTCCCAGTGTCTCCCAGTGCCCTCCTAGCACCCCCCCAGCTCCCAGAGGTCCCCCCAAAGCCCTCTGAGCACCCTTCCCATCAGCCCCGCCCCCCTCCCAGCAGCTCCCAGTACCTCCCAGTGCACTCCCAGTACCTCCCAGTGCCCTCCCAGCAGCTCCCAGTACCTCCCAGTGCCCTCCCAGTGCCCTCCTAGCACCCCCCCAGCTCCCAGAGGTGCCCCCAAAGCCCTCTGGGCACCCTTTTCCTCAGCCCCGCCCCCCTCCCAGTAGCTCCCAGTGCCCTCCCAGCACCCCCCCAGCCCCCAGAGGTGCCCCCAAAGCCCTCTGGGCACCCTTTCCCTCAGCCCCGCCCCCCTCCCAGTAGCTCCCAGTACCTCCTAGTGCCCTCCCAGCAGCTCCCAGTACCTCCCAGTGCCCTCCCAGTGTCTCCCAGTGCCCTCCTAGCACCCCCCCAGCCCCCAGAGGTGCCCCCAAAGCCCTCTGGGCACCCTTTCCCTCAGCCCCGCCCCCTTCCCAGTAGCTCCCAGTAGCTCCCAGTGCCCTCCCAGCAGCTCCCAGTACCTCCCAGTGTCTCCCAGTGCCCTCCTAGCACCCCCCAAGCCCCCAGAGGTCCCCCCAAAGCCCTCTGAGCACCCTTCCCCTCAGCCCCGCCCCCCTCCCAGTACCTCCCAGTGCCCTCCCAGCAGCTACCAGTACCTCCCAGTGCCCTCCCAGTGTCTCCCAGTGCCCTCCTAGCACCCCCCCAGCTCCCAGAGGTCCCCCCAAAGCCCTCTGAGCACCCTTCCCATCAGCCCCGCCCCCCTCCCAGTACCTCCCAGTACCTCCCAGTGCCCTCCCAGTGTCTCCCAGTGCCCTCCTAGCACCCCCCCAGCCCCCAGAGGTGTCCCCAAAGACCTCTGGGCACCCTTTCCCTCAGCCCTGCCCCCCTCCCAGCAGCTCCCAGTGCCCTCCCAGTAACTCCCAGTACGTTCCCAGGTGCCCACAGCATCCTCCTAGCACCCCCCCAGCCCCCCCAGGTGCCCCCAAAGCTCTCTGGGCACCCTTTCCCTCAGCCCCGCCCCCCTCCCAGTAGCTCCCAGTACCTCCCAGTGCCCTCCCAGCAGCTGCCAGTACCTCCCAGTGCCCTCCCAGTGCCCTCCTAGCACCCCCCCAGCTCCCAGAGGTGCCCCCAAAGCCCTCTGAGCACCCTTCCCATCAGCCCCGCCCCCCTCCCAGTACCTCCCAGTACCTCCCAGTGCCCTCCAAGCAGCTCCCAGTACCTCCCAGTGCCCTCCCAGTGCCCTCCTAGCACCCCCCCAGCCCCCAGAGGTGCCCCCAAAGCCCTCTGGGCACCCTTTTCCTCAGCCCCGCCTCCCTCCCAGTAGCTCCCAGTACCTCCCAGTGCCCTCCCAGCAGCTCCCAGTACCTCCCAGTGCCCTGCCAGTGCCCTCCTAGCACCCCCCCAGCTCCCAGAGGTGCCCCCAAAGCCCTCTGGGCACCCTTTTCCTCAGCCCCGCCCCTCTCCCAGTAGCTCCCAGTGCCCTCCCAGCAGCTCCCAGTACCTCCCAGTGCCCTCCCAGTGTCTCCCGGTGCCCTCCTAGCACCCCCTCAGCCCCCAGAGGTGCCCCCAAAGCCCTCTGGGCACCCTTTCCCTCAGCTCCACCCCCCTCCCAGTAGCTCCCAGTAGCTCCCAGTGCCCACCTCTCCCGGGGGATGTGGAAGGCCTCGGCGATTTTCCCGTAGAGCTCGCGCACGTTGGTGAAGCCCTCGACGCGGCCGGTGGGGCTGCCGTGCGCCAGCTGCGTGTGGAACACGAGGCGGGGGCGCAGGGCGGGGGGCGCGGGGGGACCCCCGGGAGGGCCCCCCCCATCTCCTGCCCCCCCGGGGGGGTCCCCGGCCGCCCCCCCGCGCCCTCCCGCTGCCTCCTCGTTCTCCACCAGCGGCGGCGGCTTCTTACGGCGACCCAGGCCCAGCGGCATCGGGGGGGGGGGGGGTGACGGGGGGGGGGTCCGGGGGTGAGGGGGGGGGACACGGACGGTGGAGACTTGGGGGGCAGGGGGGGCCGGTGCCCCCTCCCCGAAGAAAAGGGGGGGCTGAGGTGCTTCGGGGGTGCTGCAAGAGAGAGGGGAAACTGAGGCACGGGGGGAAATGGGGGGGGAATTAAGGTACTGGGGGGAACTGGGGGAAACTGGGGGGCAAACTGGGGCAACTGGGGGGGGGCTGGGGGGAAAGGGGGGGGGACTGGGGAGGAACTGGGGGGGGAATTAAGGTACTGGGGGGAACTGGGGGAAACTGGGAGGGAACTGGGGGGGGACTGGGGGGCAAACTGGGGGAACTGGAGGGGGAACTGGGGGGAACGGGGGTGGACTGGGGGGGAAACTGGGGGGAGAATTGAGGTACTGGGGGGAACTGGGGGAAACTGAGAGGGAACTGGGGAGGAAACTGGGGAAACGGGGGGGGGAAACTGAGGCACGGGGGGAAACGGGGGCGGGGACTGGGGGGGAAACTGGGGGGGGAATTGAGGTACTGGGGGGGACTGGGGGGGACTGGGAGGGAACTGGGGAGGAAACTGGGGGGGAAACTGAGGCACGGGGGGAAACGGGGGCGGGGACTGGGGGGGGAAACTGGGGGAACTGGGGGGGGAATTGAGGTACTGGGGGGGACTGGGGGGGACTGGGAGGGAACTGGGGAGGAAACTGGGGAGGAAACTGAGGCACGGGGGGAAATGGGGGGGGGATTAAGGTACTGGGGGAAACCGGGAGGGAACTGGGGGGGAAACTGGGGGAACTGGGGGGGAAACTGAGGCCCGAGGACCCCGACCCCCGGGGGTCCCCGAATCCCTCTGTTCCCTAGGGGGGTCCCGTGGCCGCCGAGCCCCGCCCACCCCTTCCAGACCCCCCCCGTTTCCCCTTCCCCCCCCCGCTCACCGGCCGGACCCTCTCGCCGGGCGCTGCAGCCGGAGCGGCACTTCCGGGGGGCGGGGCTAAAGCCGCGTAAGCCAATCGGCGCCGTGCGCCCCGCCCCGCCGGCCAATGGGAACGAGGAGTGGGGAGGAAAGGGGACAGGAATGGGCTCGCCTCCCCCCCCCCCCAGGCGATGGGAGCGGCCGCACTGCGCCCCCGCGGGTGGGGCTGCGCGAGGCAAGGAGGGCGGGGCGAAGCGCTTCGCAGACCAATCAGCGCAGCGCGTCACGGCCCTGTCGGCCAATGGGAAGACGCGAGGGGGCAGAAATGCGTTCGGCGGCCCTCCCTGCCCCTGGGCTCGGGCAAGCAGCGGCGGGGCGGGGAGGAAAGGGGCGGGACCAAACCACGCGTGGGCCAATCAGCGCCGCAGACCCGGCCCCGCCGGCCAATGGGAACGCAGCGGGGGGGGGGGCGGGAGGGGCATAGACTCCCCCCTTGGGGGATCGGGGGAGGTAACAGACCCTAATTTGGGGGATGGGGGTGACACCCCAAAGTGGGGGGGGGCGCGGGGGGGGGCACAGACCCCCCCTTTTGCGGGGTGGGTCACACAGAGACCTTATTGGGGGGGGGGGGGAAGACAGACCCCGCCTTTTGCCTTATTTTGGGGGGGGAGGGAGGGGGGGGGGACAGAGCCCAAAGTGGGGGGGGGGGCACAGACCCAATGGGGGGGGGTGGGGGGAAATCCACAGCCCCCAATTTTGGGGAGCACAGCCCCCCCCCCCGTCCTTTTGGTCTATTTTGGGGGGTGGGGATGACAGAGCCCAAAGGTGGGGGGGGGGAGCACAGACACCGGGGGGGGGGGGTATAGACCCCCCTTTTGCCCTGTTTGGGGGGGGGGGGGGGGGGGCACAGAGCCTATTATTGGGGAGACACAGATTTCATTTAGGGGGGCACAGACTATTTTTGGGGGGGGGCACAAACTCTTTTTTGGGGGCACAGATTTCATTTGGGGGGCACAAACCATTTTTGGAAGGCACAGACACTGTTCTGCCCCATTTTGGGGGGCACAGACCCCATTGGGGGGTGTAAACCCACTTGGGGGGCACCCAGCAGCCCCCTCCCATTTAGGGGGGCCTCCCCCAGCCCCCCAATCCCACCCCCCCACCCCCCCCACCAAGACACGGAGGCTGTTGGAGGTTTCAGCTCTTTATCCAACCCGGCCGCCCCTGCTGCAGGAACGGACCCGTTTCCGGGCAGTTTCACCCCAAAAATAAGAGGGGGCCCCCCCCTTCTCCTCACCCCCATCCCGAGCCGCCCGCGGCCCCCCCACCCCCCAACACCCCCCTCCCCAAAAAAAGGAGGGGCTCCCCCCTGACTAAGGGGGGGGAATGAGGGCAAGGGGAGCCCTGGGGTGGGGGTAAAGGGGGGTACTTGGGTGTCCCCCAAATTAAGGGGGGGGCACCCAGGGAGCCCCAAATCATAGGGGGAGGGGGGCACACAAGGACCCCCCCCTCCGAATCAAGCACCCACCACCTCAGAGCTCCCCCAAGATGAAGTGGGGGGACCCCCAAGGACACCCCAAAATGGGGGGGGCGGGATATGAGGAGTCCCCACCACCCTGGTTTCTCAAGAAGCCCCCCAAGATTGGGTGGGGGGACCCCAAGAACACCCAGAGACCTCCAGAGCTCCAGGATTGGAGTATGTGGACACCCCATCATTCTGGTCCCTCAAAAGGGGATGAGGGAACCCCCCCTAGAACTCCAGAACTGGAGTCGGAGGACACCCCACCACCCCGATTCCTTGAGATGAGGTGTGGGGGCCTCAAGGACACCCCAAAACCCCCTGAGCCAAAAGATGGGGGCATGAGGACACCCCACCACTCTGGTCCCTCACAATGGGATGACGGGACTGAGGCCACATCAAGCCCCTCAAAGCCCCCTGAGATGGGGGGGGATGAGGACACTCCACCACCCTGGTCCCTTGAGATGAGGTGGGGGGGCCCTGAGGGAACCCCGAGGCCCCCAGAGCTCCCCCTGAGATGGGGTGGGGGGACCCCCCCGAGCCCCCCGGTCGGCGCTAGAGGGGCAGGATCTGCTCGAGGAGCGGCTTGGCGGAGGGCGGGATGCGGTCGGGGAACTTGACCTGGAACTCGATGATGAGGTCCCCGCGCTGGTCGGGGCTGCGGGGGTACGGGAGGCCCTCGCCCACGATTCGCCGCTTCACGCCCGGCTTCAGCACCTCCTGGAACACCATGGGGATGGTGCGGCCGTCCAGCGTGGGCGTGTTCACCGTGCAGCCGCACAGCGCCTGCGGGAAAGAGAGAGCCACCATGGGCCACCACGAGCCACCATGGCATTGAGATCCAACCCCCAGCACCACGATCCGCCATGGCACCAGGATCCACCATGGCATTGAGATCCAACCCCCAGCACCATGATCCGCCATGGCACCAGGATCCACCATGGCATTGAGATCCAACCCCCAGCACCACGATCCGCCATGGCACCAGGATCCACCATGGCACTGAGATCCAACCCCCAGCACCACGATCCGCCATGGCACCAGGATCCACCATGGCATTGAGATCCAACCCCCAGCACCACGATCCGCCATGGAACCAGGATCCACCAGGATCTGCCATGGAACCAGGATCCACCAGGATCCACCATGGCATTGAGATCCAACCCTCAGCACCACAACCCACCATGGAACCAGGATCCACCAGGGTCCACCACAGAACCAGGATCCACCACAACCCACCATGGAACCAGGATCCACTAGGATCCACCATGGCATTGAGATCCAACCCCCAGCACCACAATCCACCATGGAACCAGGATCCACCATGGCACTGAGATCCAACCCTAAACACCCTGATCCACCATGGAACCAGGATCCACCACGACCCACCATGGATCCAGGATCCACCACGACCTACCACAGCATTGAGATCCAACCCCCAACACCACGATCCACCATGGAACCAGGATCCACCACGGCACTGAGATCCAACCGCCAACACCCCGATCCACCACGGCACCGGCATCCATCACAATCCACCATGGCACGGAGATCCAACCCCCAACACCACGATCCACCCATTGCACCAGGATCCAACCCTCAACACCACAATCCACCATGGGACCATCATCCACCACCGCACTGAGATCTCGCTCAGGAGACCAGGATCCACCAGCAACCACCATCACACCAGGGTCCAACGCCCAGCACCTCCCCATGGCACCAGGAGCCACCAGGATCCACCACCCAACCTCCCAGCGCCATCGCAGCACCAAGATCCAGCAGTGTGGCACCACCTGGCACCAGGATCCACTTCCCCAACCACCCTGCCCGTCCCCACCACCAAGATCCACCACCCACTGCATCTGCACCACCAAGAACAACTCAACCACCTCTCACAACCCCACCACCCGTCGCGTCCTCACCAAGACCAACCACCGTCTGTGTTCTCTTTGCGTTGTCACCACCCATGACTTCATGTCCTCACCAATCAACCACTTCAACAACCGTCCACCGCGTCTCCACCAGTCCCGACTCCAACATCCCCACCAACTGCAGCCCAATCTCAGCTTACGACATCCCCACCAGGGTCAACCCATCCCGTGTCCCCACAGAACCCAACTTCGATGTCCCTGGCAAAGCCAACCCTGACCCCAGTATCGCTACCAACGCCAACGCCAACCCCAACGTCCCTGTCAACCCCAGCCTCAACGTCCTTGACAACACCAACCCCAATGTCCCTGCCAATCCTAAGGTCCAATGTCCTCGCCAACGCCAATGTCCCTGCCCACGCCGATGCCAGCCCCAGCCCTGATGTCCTCACCTACTCCAACCCCAGTCCCATTGGCGGTGTCCCCACCAACCCAATCCCGGCGTCCGCGCCAATGCCAGCCCCAGGCCCCGACATCCCTGCCAACGCCAATCCCGATGGCCTCCCCAACACCAACTCCAGCCCCCGATGTCCCCACCACAATCAACCCAACCCCATCCTGACCGCCCCCCACCCACCTCACGGAGGCTGATCTTCGCCGGGTAGACAATGTCCGAGCCCTCCCGGCGGAAGACGCCGTGGGGTTTGTCTTTGAGGACAAAGACGACATCGGCAGGGATGTTGTTGGGGGTCTGGTCACCCTCTTTGGGGAAAGTGATCTTGGTGCCCTCCTTCCAGCCCCGTTTCACTTCGATGGTGAGGATCTTGTCCTCGTTGCGCACCGTCTTCCCATCGGGATTGAGACGTTTGTGGGAGATCTTCATCTTCTTGGTGCAACCTGTGTAGATTTCCTCCAGGGAGACCTTCAGGTCATAGAGAACCGGGGGTCCTGCTTCCGGCAGGCACCTTCTGCGCCTCCCCGGCCGCGGGGGAAGCTGACGTTGCCGAATCCTCCCACATGGAATGTGGTGAAGCCATCATCTCCATCGTCATCGTCTCCGTTGCGTTGGACGAAGAAGGTGTCGAAGGGGTTACGGCCGTCGAAGAACTCGGCGAACATAGCGTGGGGGTCTCCCCGGAAGGTGTAGGTGAAGGTGGGACCATTGGATCCTGCTGGGCCAGATGTTGGGGCCCCTCCTTTCAGCCCTGGAAATACAGCGGGGAGAAGGTGCCCATCAGCCTCTCCATCCCCAATGCCCGAGGCAGGCGTGGGGTGCGGCGCGGGCAGGGTGTGGGGTGGGCGGTGGCCCTGGCGCGGCCCCAGGAACCGGTTCTGCTCGGGTGCAGACGCTGCTGACAGCCCCGGCCAGGCCCCAACAGGCCCAGCCGGATCCATCATCAGCACCACCACCACCACCCCCGGCAACGCCCGGCATGGCGCCCCGCGCTGTGGCCACGCTGCTGCGCCCTTCCAGGACCTTGCCAAGCCCTGTCACCCCCGAGTCCCCCCACCTGTGTCCTGTCAGGACCTTGTCAACCATTGTCACCTCCGGCCTGTGCCCTGCCAGGACCCTGTCACCCCCTGTCACACCCAGCCCTATTGCCTGTGCCCTCCCAGAACCTTGTTGGGCCCTGTCACCCCCGAGACCCCCTACCTGTGTCCTACCAGGATCGTGCCAACCGTTGTCACCCCCTTGCCCCACTGCCATGACCTTGCCAGGACCCCTCGACCCCCTGCCGGCCCCTCCCACATCCCCCAGACCCTCCCTCACCCCCTGTCTGCCCCCTCCAGACCCTGCCCTCCCTCCCAACTCTCCCGGTCCCCCTCCTAGTCCCCCCCCTACCCCAGGCCCCCCTCACCCCTGCTCCCCCCCCCCCAATACCCACCCCCTAGTCCCTGTCTCCCCAAAACCACCCCCCCTCTTTCCCCTTCAGTCCCCATCTCCCCAGCCCCCCCAGACTCTGTCCCCCCCTATTTCCCCCAGACCCCTCATCCCCCATACACCCCCCTTCTCCCCTCAAACCTCATCCTAACCCCCACAGCCCCCAAGCCCCCCACAGCCCCCAACACCCCCTGCCCCCTCAGACTCGTCCCCCCTTACGCTCTGAAGACCCCCCATCCCCCTACACCCCCTCTTCCCACCTCAGACCCCACCTTCCCCCCCACAGCCCCCAGCCCTCCCCACATCCCCCAGCCCCCCCAACATCTCCCTGCCCCCCCATCCCCCAGCCACCCCCCACAATCCCTGCCCCCTCCACATCCCCCAGTTCCCTCCACATCCCTCAGCCCCCCCCACATCCCTCAGCCCCCCCCACATCCCCCAGCCACGCCCCACATCCCCCAGCCCCCCGTCCGCCCCCCCAGCCCACAGCCCCCCCCCCGCCCTCCCAGCCCCCCCCTCAGACCTGTCCCCCTTACACCCCCCAGCTCCCCCTCGCCCTTCCCCTCTCCTACACCCCTCCCCGCCCCCCCCGGCCCCGGCTCACCCTCCTCCCCGTACTTGTCGAAGATCTCCCGTTTCTTGGGGTCGCTCAACACGTCGTAGGCCTCGGCCACCTCCTTGAAGCGCTCCTCGGCCCCGGGCTCCTTGTTCTTGTCCGGGTGGTAGCGCAGCGCCTGCTTCCGGTACGCCCGTTTCACGTCCTCGGCCGAGGCGCCGCGGGACAGCCCCAGTGTCCGGTAATAATCCTTCCCCATCGCCCTCCTTCGCCCGCCCCGGCCCCTCCGGCCCCGTCACCGTCGCCTCCTCCGCCCGGCCGCCGCCGTTACAGTTTGTGAGGCAATGGCGGAACCTTCCAGAGCGCGCCTAGCGACTAGACCCGCCCCCTCCGGTTCGCGACCAATCGGAAGGGGGATGCCGCGAGGCTTCGCCAATCAGCGTACAGAGGGGAGGGAAGCCCCGCCGCTCCGCCAATGAGAACGCAGCTCCCCTCAGGCTGAGCATGGAGCGCGCCTAGAGACGAGCCCAAGCCCTCGGGCTCTCGGCCAATCGGAGTGGGGATGCCTCGCCGCTCCGCCAATCAGCGAGCAGCGGGCGGGAAACCACGTCCCTGACCTGCCCCGGCCAAGCCACGCCCCCAAGCCGCTCTGTTAATCGGCGAGCAGATGGGCGTCCCCGGGCTAAGCCACGCCTCTTTGATACTCAGCCAATCAGATTGCGGCATCCCCTGTGACCCCCATATTTCCCCGGGGACACCCTGTGCCCCCTGTGACCCTTATGATCTCTCCGAACCCCAGACCCTACGGAACCCCCCTCACCCCCCCCCCCCGCGAGACCCTATCCATGAAGCTCCGCCTCCTCCCAGGCCCCGCCCCTTCTCTGCGCTCTCCCCGCCCCCAGCCCCCATTGGCCACTCCAGGCCCTGCCCCTTCCTCCATTGGTCGAGGGGCGGAAACTGACGGGGCTCCTCACTCTCTGACTGGCCCACACGTCACCCACCGCGCGGCGTTGATTGGCGGCGGCGGACCGGGCCCTGCCCCCGCAGGTGCTGCGGGCGGATCACGTGGGTGGGCGGGCACGCGGCGCTGATTGGCGGCGGGGACGGGTCACGTGGAGATAGCGCGGCGCTGATTGGCGGCGGCGGCGGCGCGGGCCTCGCCCCTCATGTGCAGGCGGGTCACGTGGGGGGGCGGGCGCGCGGCCGGAGCGGCGGCGGCGGCAGCGGAGCAGAAGGGGCAACCATGAAGCACTACGAGGTGAGGCGGCGCCGCCCCGCCGGGGTCCGCCGTCTCTCCTCGCAGCTCGGTGCCGGGTCCTTGCGCGATGCCGCGGCGGGGTCTGCGCATGCGCGGGGTGCCGAGGGTCTCGCTACTGCGCGTGCGCGGCGGGAGGAGGGGAGGCGGGGCGGCGGGGTCTGCGCATGCGCGCGACGGGCTGGGACGGGGGCGGGGCCTGCGCCTCAGGCGGGGCCTCGCTATGGGGGGGGCGGGGGGGCTTGGTCCCACCGGGGCTGTCCCGGGCCGGTTCCGTGGGACCTTGGCCGGTTCCGTGGGGCCGATTCTGTAGGGCCGGTTCCGTGGGGCCTTGGCCGGTTCCGTGGGGCCGATTCTGTAGGGCCGGTTCCATGGGGCCGGTTCTGGCTCTGTGGGGCCTTGGCCGGTTCTGTGGGGCCGGTTGGGGCTTCGTGGGGTCCTGACCAGTTCTATGGGGCCTGGGCTCATTCAGCGGGGCCTTGGCCGGTTCCGTAGGGCCTTGGCCGGTTCTGTGGGGCCGGTTCTATGGGGCTGGTTCCGTGAGGCCTTGGCCGGTTCCGTGAGGCCTTGGCCGGTTCCGTGGGGCCTTGGCCGGTTCTGTGGGGCCGGTTCCGTGGGGCCTTGGCCGGTTCCGTGGGGCCAGTTCTGTGGGGCCGGTTCCGTGGGGCCTTGGCCGGTTCCGTGGGGCCTTGGCCGGTTCTGTGGGGCCGGTTCCGTGGGGCCTTGGCCGGTTCTGTGGGGCTGGTTCTATGGGGCCGGTTCCGTGGGGCCTTGGCCGGTTCTGTGGGGCAGGTTCTGGCTCTGTGGGACCGATTCTATGGGGCCGGTTCTGTGGGACCTGGGCTGATTCAGTGGAGCCTTGGCCGGTTCCGTGGGGCCGATTGTAGCTCTGTGGGGCCGGTTCTATGGGGCCGATTGTGGCTCTGTGGGGTCCTGACCAGTTCTGTGGGGCCTGGGCTGATTCAGTGGGGCCTTGGCCGGTTGTAGCTCTGCGGGGCCGGTTGTAGCTCCGTGGGGCCGGTTCTATGGGGCAAGCGTGGGCTCAGTGGGGCCCTGCCCAGTTGATGGGTGCCAGGCTGCCCCCCACCCCCTCAGTCCTGCCCGGCCTCGCCCGGGCCTGTCCCACCACACCCTGGCACCTGGCACACCAGCCCGTGATGCGGTGACGGTGGCGGTGACGTTATCGGGTGTGGCTGCCGCCCACGGCCCCGTCCCACTCATCACAGATCGAGGGGACCCCTGGCAGTGGTGCCCAGGGGCTTCCCTGCACCCTGGTACTGACAAAGCCACCCCACCGGTGACACCCCCAGAGGTGGCAGTGACCCTGGCAAGGCCACAGGTGTCCCCATCCCCTCCCCAGGGTCTGTGTCCACCCTTGGTGTCACTTGGTGATGAATTCCAGGGGGTGACAGACCCCCCATCTGGGTGTCCCGGGGACGATGTCCCTGTCCCCATCGGGGTGACAGACCCCCTTCCCCACCGGGGTGTCCCGGGGGCGATGTCCCTGTCCCCATCGGGGTGGCAGGGGGTGACAGACCCCCATCTCCACCCGGGTGTCACAAGGATGATGTCCCCATCCCCATCGAGGTGCATCTCCATCCCCACCTGGGCGTCACAGGAGTGGTGTCACCATCAGGGTGGCACAGGGGTCCCTGTGCCCGTCGGGGTGGCATGGGGTGACAGACCCTCATCCCTCCCTAGGTGTCATCAGGATGATGGTGGTGGCACAGGAGTGGTGGGTCCCTGTCCCCAACCCTACCTGGGCATCAGCGTGGATGTCCCCATCCCCATGGGGGTGACCTGGGGTGGCAGCCCCCTCCCTATCAGAGAGTCCTGGGGGAGACAGAGCCCCGTCCCCATCGAGGTGGCACATTGTGACAGGCCCTTTGTCCCTACCCTGATGGCACAGGGTGGCAGCCCCCTCGCCATTGGGGTGTCCTGAGGTGACAGCCCCCTCCCCACCCAGGTGTCACGGGGTGACAGCCCCCATCCTTGTCAAGGTGACACAGGTGCCATGGGCCCATCCCCACCAGGGTGACCCTGTCCACGTGGCCACACCTTGCCCAGGTGCCACCAAGGCCCTTGGGGACCCAGGGGTGACGTGGAGGGGTCCAGCCTTACCTCCTGTCCGCGCTGCACTCCTGTCCCCTCTGTCCCCGTCCCTCCCCCCCGGGGCACTTGGGTCACCCTGTCCCTCCCATGGCCACCAGCAGGGCCACCTCTGGGGCCACCCCCAGGGGCTACCAGGGGCCAAGAGCCACCCAGCCCGGGGCGGGGGGGTTATATTTAGCAGCTCCTTGGTCACCGATCGGGTTTCGGCGGGCGCGACGCGGCCCCACGTTGTCCCCAGGGCCATGGAGGGAGCGGGGTCGCCCCGTGAGGGGGGACCGGGGTCACCCCCTGCCATCCTGGGGTTGTGGCACCAAGGTCCCCCCAGCAAGAAACCCAAGAGAGCCATGATCTTCTTCGAGGTGGAGATCCTGGACGCGCGGACGCGGGAGAAGCTCTGCTTCCTGGATAAGGTACCGGGGACACGGGGGGACCCGGCGAGGGGACAGGGGACACCTGGAACCACCCCCACCCCAACCATCGTCACGGTCCCCACAGGTGGAGCCTCAGGCGACCATCGCGGAGATCAAGGCGCTCTTCAGCAGGGCCCGTGCGTAGGCAAGGGGACAAGGGGAGGGGGACAAGGGGAGGGGGACAAGGGGAGGGGGAGGGGGACAGGTGGACGGGGGACAAGGGGAGGGGGAGGGGGACAGGTGGACGGGGACAGGGACAAAGGGACAGGGACAAGGGGATGGGGACAAGAGGATGGGGACAAGGGGACGGGGACAAGGGGACGGGGACAAGGGGGTGGGGATGGGACAAGGGGAGGGGGACAAGGGGACGGGGATGGGGACAAAGGAGTGGGGACGGGGGGATGGGGACAGGGGTTGGGGACAAAGGGACAGAAATGAGGATGGGGACAAAGGGGCGGGGATTGTAATGGGGATGGAGATGGGAATGGGGACAAAGGGACAAGGATGGGGACGGGGACCAAGGGACAGGGATGGGGACGGGGTGGAAATAGGAATGGGGATGAGTGGGGATGGGAATCTTCCAGCAAGACCCCCCTGGCAGCTGGGGACCCGTCATGGGGCCTTGGGGACCCTGTTGTCACCAGGGCCCCATCCTGGTGGTGGCCGTGTCCCCACGGTGCCACCGTCCCTGCTGTCCCGCAGATCCCCAGTGGTACCCGGCGAGGCAGTCGCTGCGCCTGGACCCCAGTGAGTGACCGCGCCGGGGTCCCTGTGTCCCATGTCCTGGTGTCCCCACTGTCCTGGTGTCCCCCGTCCGCTGTCACAGTGTCCTGGTGTCCCCATGTCCCAATGTCCAGGTGTGCCCACGTCCCAGCGTCTCAGTTTCTGCTGCGCTGGTTTCCTGGTGTCCCTCTGTCCCATGTCCCTCTGTCCCGTGTCCCTGTCCCGCTGTCCTTGTCCCATGTCCTCGTGTCCTGGTGTCCCCACGTCCCCTGTCGCCGTGTCCCACAGAGGGTCGCTCCCTGAGTGCTCTGTCCGTCTGTCCTGCTGTCCCCGTGTCCCTGTCCCACAGCACTGTGTCCTGCAGAGGGTCCTGAGTCCCCATGTCCCCGTCCCCGTGTCCCCATACCTGTCCACCTGTCCCCGTGTCCCTGTCCCCTGTCCTCATACCTGTCCACCTGTCCCCATGTCCCCATCCCTGTCCCTCTGTCCCTGTGTCCCTCTGTCCCCGTGTCCCTCTGTCCCTGTCCCACGGCACCGTGTCCCGCAGAGGGTCGCTCTCTCAGTGCTCTGTCCCCCTGTCCATCTGTCCCCGTGTCCCACAGAGGGTCGCTCTCTCAGTGCTCTGTCCCCCTGTCCATCTGTCCCCGTGTCCCGCAGAGGGTCGCTCTCTCAGTGCTCTGTCCCCCTGTCCATCTGTCCCCGTGTCCCGCAGAGGGTCGCTCTCTCAGTGCTCTGTCCGTCTGTCCGTCTGTCCCCGTGTCCCGCAGAGGGTCGCTCTCTCAGTGCTCTGTCCGTCTGTCTGTCTGTCCCGTGTCCCGCAGAGGGTCGCTCTCTCAGTGCTCTGTCCCCCTGTCCATCTGTCCCCGTGTCCCGCAGAGGGTCGCTCTCTCAGTGCTCTGTCCCCCTGTCCGTCTGTCCCCGTGTCCCGCAGAGGGTCGCTCTCTCAGTGCTCTGTCCGTCTGTCTGTCTGTCCCCGTGTCCCGCAGAGGGTCGCTCTCTCAGTGCTCTGTCCCCCTGTCCGTCTGTCCCCGTGTCCCGCAGAGGGTCGCTCTCTCAGTGCTCTGTCCGTCTGTCTGTCTGTCCCCGTGTCCCGCAGAGGGTCGCTCTCTCAGTGCTCTGTCCCCCTGTCCGTCTGTCCCCGTGTCCCGCAGAGGGTCGCTCTCTCAGTGCTCTGTCCATCTGTCTGTCTGTCCCCGTGTCCCGCAGAGGGTCGCTCTCTCAGTGCTCTGTCCCCCTGTCCGTCTGTCCCCGTGTCCCGCAGAGGGTCGCTCTCTCAGTGCTCTGTCCGTCTGTCCATCTGCCCCCGTGTCTCGCAGAGGGTCGCTCTCTCAGTGCTCTGTCTGTCCGTCTGTCTCCGTGTCCCGCAGAGGGTCGCTCTCTCAGTGCTTTGTCCGTCTGTCTGTCTGTCCCCGTGTCCCGCAGAGGGTCGCTCTCTCAGTGCTCTGTCTGTCTGTCTGTCCGTCTGTCCCCGTGTCCGCAGAGGGTCGCTCTCTGAAGGACGAGGATGTTCTGCAGACCCTGCCCGTGGGCACCACCGCCACCTTCTACTTCCGGGACCTGGGAGCCCAGATCAGCTGGGTGACGGTGAGCCCGCCCCGTCCGTCTGTCCGTCCGTCCGTCTGTCTGTCCTCCACTATCCTTCTGCCCCATCTCTCTTCCATCTTGCCCCACTCCTCTCTCCCTCCAAACCTCTGCCTCCCGTCCTCTGTCCCTGCTCTGTCTGTCCCTCCCCCCGTCTGTCTGTCTCCCCCGGGCCCTGTCCGTCTGTCCATCTGTCCTCCCGTTGCTCCCTCTCACTGTGTCCTTCTTCACCGCTCTGACCCAGCCTGCCGTCCGTCTGTCCGTCCGTCTGTCCCTCCAGCCCTCTGTCCACCCCTCGGTCTGCTTCTCCCTCTCTTCCCGTGTCCATCTGTCTGTCCACCCGTCCGTCCCTTTGTTCCTCTGTCCGTCTGTCTGTCCCCCCAGCCTTCTGCTCATCTCTCCACCCACTCCTCCCTCCTCAAGTCCCTCTGTCCGTGTGTCCCTCCCTGCCTCCCCCTGTGTGTCCCCGTGTCCCTCTGTCCGTGTGTCCCTCCCTGCCTCCCCATGTGTCCCTCTGTCTGTGTGTCCGTCCCTGCCTCCCCCTGTGTGTCCCAAGTCCCTCTGTCCCCGTGTCCCTCTGTCCCTCCACCCCCGTGTGTCCCCGTGTCCCTCTGTCCGTGTGTCCCGTGTCCCTCTGTCCTCCACCCCCCCGTGTGTCCCGTGTCCCTCTGTCCCTCCACCCCCCGGGTGTCCCTCTGTCCGCGTGTCCCTGCAGCCCCTGGTCGTGGGGCCCTGGCGCTGCCCCCCGCCCATGTCTGTCCGTCTGTCCGGCGGTGCCAGG